>JAPVLO010001684.1:0-124808 GCA_027257055.1 Cephalopachus bancanus | reverse complement strand
CCCCCTTTGTCTAAGGTTGTTAGAAAAAGGGAGAAGATCAGGGGACTAGTGAGCAAGAGTCTCGAGTGAGCTCCATGCCCTTATGTGGAAGGACCGTTGCCCGTGATGTGGTGTGGACCGCGTCCCACAACCCGGTGCTGATTGCCGTGATGTTTTTTGGGGGAAGTTTCTAAAATTTCCCGGGTGCTGCTTGGTTGATGCCCGTGATGCTGTTTGGGAAGTTCCTCAAATTCCGGTGCTGCTTACCCGTGATGCGGTGTGGACTGCGTCCCACAACCCGGTGCTGATAGATGGACGACAAAGGGTAAAATCCCTGTTTGCTTAATATGCTTTTACTTGCCTATTGCTTATGATTTGATTTACTGTTGTCTCTTCCCGTCTCTCCCCTTTTAATAAACCTTTCACTTTTATACTTTCCTGGTGTGAGTGTACGTTTTGTTCAGCGGATCGACACAGTTAAATTAAAGTCCATTCACGGCATCATTAATTAGTTTTCCTTAACGGGACAGATGGGTCTCACCAAGTTGCCGAGGCTGGCTCGAACCCGCGGGCTCAGGCAATCCTCTCACCTCAGCCTCCCAAAGTGCTGGGATTATAGGCGTGAGCCACCGCCTCCGGCCTTATTTTTATCTTTTATAGTTGGGGCTTCACTCTGTCACTCAAGCTAAAGTGCAGTAGCACAATCATGGCTCACTGAAGCCTCACCCTCCTGGGCTTAAGTGATCTTTCCACCTCAGCCTCCCAAGTAGCTAAGACTACAGGTGTGCCCCACCATATCCAATAATTTTTTTTTTTTTTGAGTTGGCGTCTCACTATGTTGCCTAGACTGGAGTGTAGTGGCCGCTCCCGGCCACAGCAGCCTCGACCTGCTGGGCTCCAGCAATCCTTCCGCCTCAGCCTTCCAGGTAGCTGGAACTACAGGCGTGCACTACCACGCCCAGCTAATTTTTGATTTATTGTAGAGATGAGGTCTCACCAAGTTGCCCAGGCGGGTCTCGAACCTGTGGGCTCAGGCAATCCACAAACTCAGCCTCCCAAAGCACAGGATTACAGGCTGAGCCACCGAGCCTGGCTATATCCAATAATTTTTAACATTGTTTTGTAGAGACGAAGTTTTGCTACGTGGCCCAGGCTGGTCTCGAACTCCTGGGCTCAAGCAATCCTCCCACCTCGGCCTCCCAAAGAGTTGAGATTACAGGCCTGAGCCACCACGCCTAGCTGGGGTTTTTGTTGTTGTTTTAAGCCTCTAGGTTTGAGGTAACTCGCTGCACAGCAGCACCGAGTGGAACGAAGTCTCGGCATCCTCCAGGTCATCCTGACCTGACCCCTCACTCACCTCGCCCAATGCCAGGAGTAGGAACTCCTATGCTGGTGGTTTTACAGGTGAGGAAACAGGGTCAGAGAGGCAGAAGAACCGCTTGAACCGGGGTCTCATGGGATGTGGGGACGGTGCCACCCGGAGGCGGTGACCATGGCAGGAGCCACAAATGCCGTTGACCGTGTTTCTGGGCGCGAGGTGGACAGACGCGGCACGCGGCCGGTTCTGAGCGAGTGCACGTGGGGAGTGGACGCGACATTCCTGGGCATTGCTGGGGCGACAGCCTCCGGGTCCCTGACTCCCCTCCGTCTCTAGGACTGTCTCCGCCTGGGGGGCATTGGTTCTGGAATCTGAGTCCCCACGTTAGGGGGGCACGGGACACGACACGCTCTGAGTAACTTCCCATGAACACCAGCTCAGACACAGAAACCCAAGGCGGAGCTCTTCCACGGGGCGCGGACACCGTGCCTCGCCTTCCGGGGGCAGGGGAAAAGAAAAGACCAGGGACTCCGGTGCTCAAGGTGAGCCAGGGTCCCGCCCCATGGAAAGGCTGGAGCCAGGTAGGCTTCGCATCCCACGGGTGGGAGACAGAGCCCCGCTGAGAGAATCGTCCCTCCCAAAAGGACCCTTCGGCAAATTTGCCAGAAGGTAATAAAATCAAGTTAGCGGGTTCCAGCTAACATGCCCCTGTCTGCTGTGATGTCCTTAGGGTAGGGATGTGAGTGGTTTTAATTAAGGGGAATAGAAGGCTGGTCGGGGTAGCTCAAGCCTATAATCCCAGCACTTTGGAAGGCCGAGGCGAGAGGATTGCCTGAGTCCGTGGGTTCGAGACCAGCCTGGGCAACATGGCGAGACCTCATCTCTACAAGCAATCGATAAATAAATTAGCTGGGCGTGCCTGTAACTCCAGCTACTTGGAAGGCTGAGGTGGAAGGATCACCTGAGGCCAGCAGGTCGAGACTGCAGTGGCCAGGAGCGTGTCACTGCCCTCCAGCCTGGAAACGGAGCGGGACTCCAACTCAAAAAACAAGTAAATAAATAAAACAAAATAAAGGGAACAGAGCCAGGCACAGCGGCCTGTGCCTGTAATCCCACTATTTTGGGAGGCCGAGGGGAGAGGATTTCCTGAGGCCAGAAGTTTGAGACCAGCCTAGCAACATAGCAAGACCTTGTCTCTACAATAAAAAATTTTAGAAATTAACTGGATGTTTTAGCATGCCTGTCATCCCAGCTATTCAGGAAGCTGAGGCAGGAGGATCGCTTGATCCCAGGAGTTTGAGGCTGCAGTGAGCTATGATCGTACCACTACACTCCAGCCTGGGCGACAGAATGAGACCCTGTCTCTATTAAAAAAAAAAAAATCCTCGTGGAACTCTTGTCTGGGCTCCATGCGTCTGTGCACTCCGCACTACATCTTACTGGGGGTCCAGGAAGAAGAAAAGTGTGACGGACACAGAAGCTGTCGCTTCTGTGACCCCTCCCCAACCTCAGAGATGCCCACGGCCTGGATGAGTGTCCTGGCGCTCCCATGACCCAATGCTAAGGAGGCCTAATGGACTGAGTGGGGCTGGGGGTGTCTGAGGGCTGCCTGGTGGCCCAGCACATAGCAGGTGCACAGTGACGGCCCACGGCTCCATCAGTCACGAGACGTGCAGGGTTCGCTGCAGACAAAGCGCCAGACAAGTGCCTGGTACAGCTGCCCTGCATCCAGGGGAGAAGAACAGCTCCCCTTGGTGGCACCTCCCACCCCCTGGCTGCCTCAGGAAACGGGCAGGGGACAGGCCAGGGGCTCGCTGGCATCGCCTGACCTCAGCCCCGGCCGCCAGAGGTCCCGAGGCCGTGGGGCGGTAGAGGTCACGCGAGGCCTGGGAGTCTCCGCCCCAGCCCCGCTGTCCCTCGGACATCAGCCTCAAGCTTGTCAAACACCCTCAGGGAGCCCTTGTGTTCCAGACGACTGTAGCCCACAGGCAGCCCTGGGGCTAGGGAGACCCTCCCACACGTGGGGACCCCTCCAAGTGACTGGCCAGGGGGTCCAGGTCCAATAGCCCTCCAAGCAGAGCATGATCTTGCCTCTGTGTTGTCCCTGTGCACGGTCACTTTTGCTACCAGGACTTGGCTTCTACGCGGGAGGGTTTGGAGACCCCAGAGCGGGGCCCTGGGACCCTGGCCGGGTCAGCCTGGCCGGGCCTCAAGCCTCCTCTGAACGGGGGTCCTGGGTGTCCCGGTGGGTCTTTTGTGAGCAGGAGGTGCATGTGTGGCCCGAGGCAACAGGGAAGCGGTGCCAGGGGTCCAGCCCCGGTGGCCACCCCTGCTCCGTCTCCCGCACGCCTGCACCCCATCCCACCGTCGGTCTCAGAGGGACCCCATCCAGGCCCTCCCTGCAGCCCCACTGCCTGCCTGGAGGAGGTGATGTGGGCTGGCTGTGCAGGGGCCCGCATGCTGAGCAGGGTTGTAGGATCAGAGGGGCTGGGGCCCAGAGGGCGAGGGTCTCGCAGGGGGCTGAGAGCAAAACAGCTGAACCCCAGCCTGGAGCCCCCACAGAGCTGGCACAGCGGACCCGGCTCCAGCCCGTGGAGGCAGGTGGGTACACCAGGAAGGGGAGGTCTCTGAGCAGACAGAGGGCGGGGCTGGGACCCTCAGGGGCTCTGCCCATGGGGCCTCCCGGGATCTCCCACTGTCTGCCCATCAGACCCGAGGGGCCACACAGACTGGTCACCAGGGAAGGACAGCCTGGGCTGGCTGGGTGTCACCCGGAGGCCGGCCTCCACTCGCCCGTGGCCTTTCCGAGCCGGCTCTGCAGGGGAGGGTGGTGGGAACCCAGGGGCTGAGGACCTTTCTCTGACCTGCCCTCTGACCCGGAGTGTCCAGGGCCACCGCCCGGAGCCTGGGACAGAGAGGCGGGCAAACTCTGAGCCCCCAGGTGCGGGCTCTCGGGAGTCTCCTGGCCCCTGTACACTCGTGGGTGGCGTCCTCCGGTACCGGAGACACGGCAGACCCAGGCCCGCCCTCCAGGAGGATCCCATGGAAAGGAGCAGATGCTGAAGCCCTGGCAAGGAGCCATCAAGGGAGGCCGACGCTAATCTGACGGCAGAGGCCCCGGCCTCCACTGCCTGTCCGCGAACTGCCGCTCTCGGCAGCCCTGAAGCATTTGTTCCTCGGGCTGCGAGGGCTTTTTCCTCTCCCTCTGGCCTCGCGGTATTTTGGTTCTGTTTCGGAAGCAGCACTGTTCTGAAATAATTGTGCTTCTGGGAAGCAGGCCTGGGAGTCTTGTTTGTTCAAAGAAAATATTTTCCTTCCATGCACAAGTGCTGTGTTTGCGCCATAAATCACCCTCCTGCGTTCGGGCCCCGCCCGCCCTCTTCCTGGCGTCTGGCCCCACGGGCCAGGGAAGGAGGCCACAGCCACGGCCCAGCTCGGCGGCTCTGGACGGACCAGGGAATAACCAGCAAGGGCAGGAGCGCACATTTATGGAGCACCCACTGTGTACCAGGTGCTGTGTGGGTGCTTCTTCAGTCCACGGCATCTACGGCATCCTTCAATCCTCACGGGATGCCTGGGTGGGCCCGTCCTCACCCCATTTTACAGAGAAGAAACAAAAGGACTCACCCAAGCCTGGGACAGGAGGCCAGGTGTCACCTGCTCTTCCCCTGGAGACCCACTGGCAGGCTGGGAGATATATTCCTGTTGTCACCCATTTGCTTTTTTTTGTTTTGAGTCTGAGTCTCACTCTGTCACCCAGGCTGGAGGGCAGTGGCCGCTCCCGGCCACCGCAGCCTCGACCTGCTGGGCTCCGGCGATCCTTCTGCCTCAGCCTTCAAGTAGCCAGAACTACAGATGCATGCCACCACGCCCGGCTAGTTTTTGTGATTTACTGTAGAGATGGGGGGGTTTCACCAAGTTGCCCAGGCTGGTCTCGAACCCCTGGACTAGGGCAATCCTCTCGCCTCGGCCTGGGATTACAGGCTGAGCCACTGCACCCGGTCTACATTTTCTTTTTAGATAAAATCCAATCTGCCGTGGTGTGCTGCTGCCATGACTGAGGGAAGCCCTGTGTCTGAGGCTGACCCTCTGTGTCACTGACACACTGGGCCCACCATGGGGTGGTGGCCACACGAGCCTGGGAGATGACGTCTTCCCCAGCAGGTCTCAAATATCGGGTCTCGGGAATTTTCACTCTCCTAGATGTGACCGAGGACCCCAACGAGTTTTTGGTTGTGTGGTGATAATTCTCGATATTTATTTAACCAGAGTTAAGACTTAGAAGTGTTTAGGACCAAGAACACTCGCCGATTGGCCACGAGCGTGATGACGTCATCCCCTGATACATGGCCT
This sequence comes from Cephalopachus bancanus, assembly GCA_027257055.1. NCBI lineage: Eukaryota > Metazoa > Chordata > Mammalia > Primates > Tarsiidae > Cephalopachus > Cephalopachus bancanus. The sequence continues at coordinate 119,158 of JAPVLO010001684.1, read as the reverse complement.
TCAGAGATTGAGAGTGAAAAATGCAAATGATGTCTCAATAATAATATGAAAATAGCTCTGAGCCAGCCATGGTGACTCACGCCTGGAATCTAAGCATTTCGGGAGGCTGAGGTGGATAGCTTGAGGCCAGCCTGGGCAACACGGTGAGACACTCATCTCTACAAAAAAATTTAAAAATTAAGCCGGGCTCGGTGGCTCAGCCTGTAATCCCGCGCCTTTGGGAGACTGAGGTGAGTGGATGGCCTGAGTCCACGGTTTGAGACCCGCCTAGGCAATTTGGCAACACCTCATCTCTACAACAAATCAAAAAATTAGCCGGGCGTAGTAGCACACACCTGTAGTTCCGGCTACTCGGAAGGCTGAGGCGGAAGGATCGCCGGAGCCCAGCAGGTCGAGGCTGCGGTGGCCAGGAGCGGCCACTGCACTCCAGTCTGGGCGACAGAGTGAGACTCCAACTCAAAAAAAAAAAAATTATAAAGAATCCAAAAAGAAAATTCAAATAAAATATTATCGAATTCAAAAAGAAAACCTCACCTCTCCTTTAACAGTATTTCAGATTTCCAAACAGATCAAAGACTGCGTCCCAAAGAGCATCAACGCCGGGGTCTGTTTGTCCTGTGCCTCTCCGAAGGCCACGGGCACCCTCCTGACCTTCTGAGGCCAGACTTTTGGGGCCCCTGGGCCTCGGTGCCTCGTCTCTGACACAGACGGCGGTGGCGTGGGCTTGGGAGCCGTTCCCGGGAGACCTCACGCGTCGCCCGTCACGAGACTCACGTCTGGCCCATGGCACAACTTCGGGTCCCGAGCCTCATACGTTTTTGAGGCCCTCCTGTGCGCCGGGCTGGGGAAAGACGCCCCGGGAGCTCAGACGCCTTTGGAGGCAGGAGCAGGCTGAGGAGGGGGACCCGGGGAGGGGGCAGGCTCCCGGGAGGCTGGGGGCCGGGAGAGTTGCCAGCTCCCGGGGACGGATCCTGTTCTTTCTGGGGTTAAACCAGCAATGTGAGCTGACATCTCAGATCCAGAATACCTCTGGGCCCTGAAATGTTACTTCCGAGAATGCTCTCTGTTCTAAAGAAAAGTTCTTAGACACAGTGTTAAGGTGATAAGCATGTTCGCTACAGCTGTCCGTAAAAGAAACAGCTAGAAGCAACTGAAGTGTCTAGTCGCAGGGATTAGGAAAATAGTTCGGGGTAAATAATTAACGCTGTTGAAAACCACTGGGCAGAGGATTATGTGCTGGACAAAAATACACACCACACAAGGCAAACAAAACAGCACGTGGCAAAGTTGTCTGTAGCGTATAATCACATTGCTCTCTCTTCAACATATACGTACACACTTAAGTCCAAGGAGAATGGCTAGAAATACAGACTCCAAAATATATATATATGCTTTGTTTTGTTTTTTGAGTCGGAGTCTCACTCTGTCGCCCAGGCGGGAGTGCAGTGGCACGCTCACGGCCGTTGCAGCCTCAACCTGCCAGGCTCCAGGAATCCTTCTGCCTCAGTCTGGAACTACAGGTACACACCACCACGCTCGGCTAATTTTTTGATTTATTATAGAGACGAGGTCTCACCAAGTTGCCCAGGCTGGTCTCGAACCAGTGGGCTCAGATGATCCTTTTGCCTCGGCCTCCCCAAGTGCTGGGATGACAGGCCTGACTCCAAAATATTAATACCAGGATTAAATTATGCTTCTTTTTGTTTACGTACACTACTTGCATTTTCCAGATGAATATACTTTTATTAGGAAAAAAAGGTTGAACCGGGCTCAGTGGCTCAGCCTGTAATCCCGCGCCTTTGGGAGGCTGAGGTGGGTGGATTGCCTGAGCCCGTGGGTTTGAGACCCGCCTGGGCAACTTGGGGAGACCTCATCTCTACAATAAATCAAAAAATCAGTCGGGCGTGGTAGCGCATGCCTGTAGTTCCGGCTACTCGGAAGGTTGAGGCGGAAGGATCGCCGGAGCCCAGCAGGTCGAGGCTACGGGGGCCGGGAGCGGCCACTGCACTCTAGTCTGGGCAATAGAGTGAGACTCCAACTCAAAAAAAAAAAAAAGAAAGAAAGAAAAGGTTGATTGGCTGGGCTCAGTGGCTCAGCCTGTAATTCCAGTACTTTGGGAGGCAAGTGGATGGCCTGACCCGCCTGGGCAACTTGGCGAGACCTCATCTCTACAATGCATCAAAATTTAGTCAGGGGTGGTAGCACTCACCTGTAGTTCCAGCTACCTGGAAGGTTGAGGCGGAAGGATCGCCGGAGCCCAGCAGGTTGACGCCACAGTGACTGGCTGTGAGCGTGCCACTGCCCTCCAGCCTGGGCAACAGAGTAAGACTCCAACTCAAAAATAAATAAATGGGCCGGGCACGAAGGGTCACACCTACAACTCCAGCACTTTGGGAGACTGAGATGAGAGGATTGCCTGAGCCCAGGGGTTTGAGACCAGCCTGGACAACTTGGCGAGTCCTCATCTGTACAATAAATCAAAAAATTAGGCTGGGCTCAGTGGCTCAACCTGTAATCTCAGCACTTTGGGAGGCCCAGGCAAGTGGAGTGCCTGAGCCCGCAGGTTCGAGACCCGCCTGGGCAACTTGGTGAGACCTCATCTCTACAAAAAACCCAAAAATTTGGGCCCGGGCGTGGTAGCGCGGCCTGTATTTCCCGGGCCACTGGGAAAGGGCCCGAGGGGAAGGATCCCCGGACCCCAGCAGGTCGAGGCTGCGGTGGCCGGGAGCGGCCGCTGCCCTCCAGTCTGGGCGACCGAGTGAGACTCCAACTAAAAAAAAAAAAGAAAAAGAAAAAGGAAAACCGAATTCAGGAGGATGGTGGCAGTTAACAGCGACAGTCTGAGCCAGGTAGACAAGTAGCAAAGGACTCAGGAGGCTGAGGAGGGAGGATCGCTTGAGCCCAGGAGTTGGAGGCTGCAGTGAGCTGTGAGCGTGCCACTGCACTCCAGCCTGGGTGACGAGGGGTGGGGAGAGGAGGGGGAGCGTGGCTAATTCTTCTGGAAGGGCCGGGATCGGGGAAGAGCTCCCCAAGGGGGTGGAGTCAAGGGCTCCTGGATTTTGAAGAACACAAGGTTTCCCAGCATCACAAGAGCAGGGCAAAGCTCACGGAGGACAAAGCAGACGCAACTGACAGAAGACAAGGGCTCCCAGGGTGCCCCAGGGGTTCGCTCGTCAGACAGCCGCACCCCCAGCGAGGGCCCCAGGCCTTCGCTTTCTCCCAGAGCTGGGGGGACTCTCCAGAGCAGCTGAGCGGACATCAGGGCCTCCGCTGGAGTCTGCCGCCCAGGCCGGAGCGCAGTCACGCTCGCAGACACCCCAGGGTCACCTTGCTGGCCTCAGCCTTCCAAGTGGCCGGAACTACAGGCAGGCGCTACCACGCCCGATTCATTTTTGAGTTATTGTAGAGACAAGGTCTTGCCAACTTGCCCGGGCTGGTCTCGAACTTGCGGGCTCAGGCAATCCTCTCACCTCGACCTCCCAAAGTGCTGGGATTACAGGCTGAGCCACCAAGCCCGGCCAACCTTGTACGTTGTTAGTGAGGATATGAACTGGTTCGACCAACCCCCATAAAAACCATTTGGGCAGTATGTCTCCAAATTACAAATCCATGTACTCCTTGACCTTGCAATTTCCCTTCTGGGAATTTATTCCCAGATACTTACACAAGTGCCAAATGACAGATATACAAGATATGCATTTGCAGCCCTGTATACATTTCCAAAAGACCGAAAGCAAACCAAATGCCCAAACACAGGGGCTGGCTAAAATAAATGGCCTCCATCCAGTGCAAAGTGACCGCTGAGAGGACGAACTGAAGAATGGACACGAGCGAAAATGGCAGCCTAAGGACCTTTGCAAATTCACTCCTCCATGAAAGCCAAAGAAAAACTGGCAAAAATGGTCAGAATAGACGGTTTCAGAATTCTGGAAATTAACCAGAGGATTGCGGCAAGCTGGGAATATCTGTTCGGGAAGTCCCGGCTGACTCTTGGTGAACACAGTTGGTGGCGCTTTCACTTGCCCTGGTCCCTCCCCATTAACAGCTGCCTTGAAAACCCACAGCCTGGGCAACCCCCTTGGGTCCCCTTCCACTGTGGGAACTTTTCTGTCCTCTCAATAAATCTTGCTTTCTTAAAAAAAAAAAAAGAAGAAGAAGAAAGAAAACCCACAGTTCATACCATGTTCTCATACCAGAAGGAGAACACACTGGAGTTCTTCTGAAGCCTCATTCCCAAAGACTGTCTGGTGGGTCCCTGAAAGATTCCACTGGCAAATATGTCCTTATTGACCTAACTCAGAGCTCCCCCAGGGCTTACAGGCTCTCCCTGGGGGCATCTGTCAAAAACATCTCCAGGCAAGTGTTTCTTTTGTTGTTGTTGTTGTTAGTTGGAGTCTCACTCTGTCGCCCAGACTGGAGGGCAGTGGCCGCTCCCGGCCACCGCAGCCTCGACCTGCCAGGCTCTGGCGATCCTTCCGCCTCAGCCTTCCAAGTAGTGGAACTATAAGGGCGCTACCACGCCCCGGGTAATTTTTTTATTTATTGTAGAGATGAGGTCTCGCCCAAATTGCTCAGGCGGGTCTGAACCTGCAGATCAGGCAATCCCTCACCTCAGCTCCCAAAGGCGCAGGATTACAGGCTGAGCCACCAAGCCCAGCTGAGGCAAGTGTTTTTACTGTTGCAGCTGCCTGAAGCAATAACAGTTGGGGTAAATAATGGACTAACTAAAAACCTGAAAACAGACTAAAATAATAGATAAGCCGGGCTCGGTGGCTCAGCCTGTAATCCCGTGCCTTTGGGAGGCTGAGGTGAGTGGATTGCCTGAGCCCGAGGGTTCGAGACCCACCTGGGCAGCGAGACCTCATTTCTACAATAAATCAAAAAATCAGCCGGGCGTGGTAGCGCATGCCTGTAATTCCGGCTACTTGGAAGGCTGAGGTGGAAGGATCGCCGGAGCCCGGCAGGTCGAGGCTGCGGTGGCCGGGAGCGGCCACTGCACTCCAGCCTGGGCGACAGAGTGAGACTCCAACTCAAAAAAAATAAATAAATAAAATAAATAAATAAAATAAAATAATAGATAAATATATAATAAACAGATAGATACATAATAAATAGTGGACTAACCCAAAAGGAAAATCTGATGAACGAGATGTCTACAGAGGCTTTGCAAAACTCTGACATATTCCTAGAAACCTTGAAGGCCACTGAGCACAGTGACACATGTCTATAATTCCAGCACTTTGGGAGGCCAGCAGGAGGACTTGAACCCAGGGACTCGAGATCAGTCTGGGCAACACAGCCAGACCTCATCTCTACAAAAAATTCAAAAATTAGCTGGGCCTGGTGGCATGTGCCCGTAGTTCCAGCTACTCAGGAGGCTGAGGGAGAAGGACTGCCTGAGCCCAGCAGTTTGAGGTTGTAGTGAGTTGTGATGGTGTCACTGCACTTTAGCCTAGGCAACAGAGTGAGATTCGAACTCAAAAAGAAAGAAAGAAAAAAAGAAAGAAATCCAGGAGGCATGTACATGATATACACACCCAGGGCTGGGCCCATGCTCATGAATAACTGAGAAGACTCTGAGCTCTCATCTCTAGCTAACCTTGAGGTTCCATTCTAGCAGGAAGTGAAGGCTAAGGCAGAGCTGTCAACTTCTTGTCTGAGGTTAAAGGTGTATCCCAACCTGTGCATTGAATTTCTTGGCAAAGATAAATATATTAATTGCAAGAGTTTAAGGAAATCCCTGTCCAATCATTACCTGACCACTAAGCTAACCAAACAGAGAATTCAGTGGACACATTATAAAAATAATGTGTACTTAAGACTGGGCTTAGTGACTCAACCTGTAATCCTAGCACTTTAGGAGGCCAAGGCAAGTGGATTGCCTGAGCCCGTGGGTTCAAGACCAGCCTAGGCAACTTGGTGAGACCTCGTCTCTACAATAAATCAAAAATTAGCTTGGTGTGGTAGTGTGTGCCTATAGTTTCAGCTACTTGGAAGGCTGAGGTGGAAGGATTGCCTCAGCCCAGCAAGTTGATGCTGGGGTAGCCATGAGTGTGCCACTGCACTCCAGCCTGGGTGACGGAGTGAGACTCCAACTCAAAAAAAAAAAAAAAAAAGCATAGTAAAAAAAATAACAACTGAATTAAAATGATATACTAGAAGATACCTTTCTATTTTTTATTTTTATTTTTTTTTGAGTTGGAGTCTCACTCTGTCGCCCAGACTGGAGTGCAGTGGCGGCTCCCGGCCACCGCAGCCTCGACCTGCTGGGCTCTGGTGATCCCTCCGCCTCAGCCTTCCAAGTAGCCGGAATTACAGGTGTGCGCTACCACGCCCGGTTAATTTTTTGATTTTATTGTAGAGATGAGGTCTCGCCTGCCCAGGCGGGTCACGAATGCTTCTCAATTTACAATGATAAACCAATTATAAGTTGAAAATATCAGAAGTCAAAAATGCACATAATATACCTAATCTCCCAAACAGCATGGCTGAGTCTAACCGATCTTAAATATGCTAGAACACTTACATACATTAGCCTACGGTTGGACAAAATCATCTGGCAACACGTACACTGTAGAATTTCGGTTGTTTGCCCTCACGATCTTGTGGTTACCTGGGACCTGAGGCTTGCTGTCACCGCCCAGCATTAGAAGAGCATATCATACCACAGAGCAAGCCTGGGAAAAGATGAACATTTAAAATTCAAAGTACAGTTTCAGTCAGGCTCAGTGGCTCAGGCTGTAATCCCACACTTTTGGAGGCTGAGGTGAGTGGATTGCCAGAGCCTGCGGGTTCAAGACCCGCCTGGGCAACTTGGCGAGACCTCATCTCTACAATAAATCAAAAATTAGCTGGCCATGGTAGCGCCTGTAGTTCCAGCTACTCGGAAGACTGAAGCAGAAGAATCACCAGAGCCCGGCAGGTCGAGGCTGCGGTGGCCAGGAGTATGCCACTGCCCTCCAGCCTGGGTGACAGAGTGAGACTCCAACTCGATAGAAGAAAATAATGCACATAGTAACCAAAAAAGAGCTGAAGTGGTCATACGAATATCAGACAAAATGGATTTTTTAAAAAATTTTTTATTTTATGCTGGGTTCAGTGGCTCAGCCTCTAATCCCAGTACTTTGGGAGGCCGAGGCAAGTGGATTGCCAGAGCCTGCAGGTTTGAGAACAAAAGCCTGGGCACCTTGGTGAGACCTCATCTCTACAACAAATCAAAAAATTAGCCAGGTGTGGTGACGCATGCCTGTAGTTCCAGCTACTTGGAAGGCTGAGGCGGAAGGATTCCCGGAGTCCAGCAGGTCGATAATGGGATGGCCGTAAGCGTGCCACAGCACTCCAGCCTGGGCAATGGAGTGAGACTCCAAAACAATTTTTTTTTATTTTAAAGGTGTGGGGTACAATTCAGGGTTAGGTATGTAATTGGTCATTGTACAGGTAAAGTTTCGTCCTCACTTTGGTCCCCACTTCACCTGGTTTGAGATCAGGTATCCTTACTGATGAAGTATGCCTCCCCAAAATAGCTGTTAAGACAAAAATTATCACTAAAGACATTTCCTAATGATAAGTGGGTGAATCTATCAAGAAGATATAACAGTTGCAAACATATATGCACCTAACAATAGAGTCACAAAATACAATGAAGCAAAACTGACAGAATTGAAGTGAGAAATAGATGAGTCAGCAAATATGGTTAGAGACTTCATTACAATACCAATGGAACATCCAGGCAGAAGAATCCACAAAAACTTAAGACTTAAACAATAAGGCCGGGCTCGGTGGCTCAGCCTGTGATCCCAGAACTTTGGGAGGCCGAGGTGAGTGAAATTGCCTGAGCCCGCGGGTTCGAGACATGCCTGGGCAACTTGGCGAGACCTCATCTCTACAATAAATCAAAAAATTAGCGGGTGTGGTAGTGAAACCTGTATTTCCCAGCTACTCGGAGCTAGGGCGGAAGGATCCGACCCAGAGGTGAGGCGGAAGGATCACCGGAGCCCAGCAGGTCGAGGCTGCGGTGGCCGGGAGCGCCACTGCACTCCAGTCTGGGCGACAGAGTGAGACTCCGACTCAAAAAAAAAAAAAGACTTAAACAATACTATAAACCAAGTAGAACAAACACACCTACAGGACAATCTACAAACAACAGCAGAATGCACATTATTCTCAAGTATATACGGAACATTCTTTTTTTCTTTTTTTGAGTCAGAGTCTCACTGTCACCCAGGCTCAAGTGCAGTGGCACACTCACGGCCACCACAGCCTCAGCCTGCCGGGCTAAGGTAATTGGTCCTTCACCTCAGCCTTCCAAGTAACTGGAACCACAGGCACACCCTGCCACACCCAGCTAATTTTTTTATTTATTGTAGAAATGAGGTCTCGCCAAGTTGCCCAGGCTGATCTCGAAACCCTAGACTCAAGCAATCCTCTAGTCTCAGCCTCCCAGTTGTGCTGGGATTACAGGCATGAGCCACCATACCCGGCATCATTCTTTAGAATATACCATATGTTAGGCCATAAAACAATTCTCAATAAATTTACAAGTACTTAAACAATATGATGTGTGTTCCCAGATCACAATGGAATGAAAATTAGAATCAATAACAGTATGAAATGGGAAATTCACAAATATATGGAGCTTAAACAACACAGTCCTAAATAGCCAATGGTTGAAAGAAAAAAAAAACTACAGGGGAAGTTAAAAAATACTTTGAGAAGAACGAAAATAAGAACCCCAATTTGGGGGTGATGGGGTACACCTGCAGTCTCAGCTACTCAGGTGGCTGAGGTAGGAGGATTGCCTGAGCCTGGCAAGGAGTCCAAGACCAACCTGGGAAACATATTGAGACCCATGTCCGAAAACAAAAAATAAAACGAAAACATCAAATATATCAATATACCAAAATATTTATGTTATACATTGAAATCAGTGCTTAGAGGAAATTTTACAGTTTTAAATGCCTACAATAAAGAAGAAGAAAGGTCTCAAATCATGATCCTAACTGTGCACCTCAAGGAGAAAGAAGAGCAAACTAAACCCAAAGCAAGCAAAAGGAAGAAAATAGTAAAAGTGCGCCGGGCTCGGTGGCTCAGCCTGTCATCCCGCGCCTTTGGGAGGCTGAGGTGAGTGGATTGCCTGAGCCCGCGGGTTTGAGACCCGCCTGGGCAGGCGAGACCTCATCTCTACAGTAAATCAAAAAATCAGCCGGGCATGGTAGCGCGCGCCTGTAGTTCCAGCTACTCGGAAGGCTGAGGCGGAAGGATCGCCGGAGCCTGGCAGCTCGAGGCTGCGGTGGCCGGGAGCGGCCGCTGCACTCCAGTCTGGGCGACAGAGTGAGACTCCGACTCAAAAAAAATAAAGAAAAAAAATAAAGGAAATGAAGCCAAAAACTAGTTCTTCAAAAAGATCAACAAAATCGGCAAACCTTTAGCTAACTAATAAAGAAAAAAAGAGAGAAAATTGAAATACCCAACATCAGTAATAAAAAAGAGGACCTGGGCCGGGTACAGTGGTTCAAGCCTGTCACCCCAGCACTTTGGGAGGCCGAGGCGAGAGGACTGCCTGAGTCCAGGGGTTCGAGATCAGCCTGGGCAATTTGGTGACACCTCATCTCTGCAATAAAATTAAAAAATCAGTCAGGCGTGGTGGAAGGCTGAGGTGGAAGGATTGCCTGAGCCCAACAGGTCAAGGCTGCGGTGGTGGTGAGCAGTGTGCCACTGCACTCCAGCCTGGGCAACAGAGTGAGACACACACACACACCACACACACACACACACACACACACCGCGCGCGCGCGCGCAGAAAAACCAGAAGTTCATTTTCTTGCAGTTCTGGAGGTTGGAAGTCTGAGGGTGCCATCAGGGCTGGTTTCTTCTGAGGCCTCTCTGCTTAGCTTCCTGATGGCCTACTGGTCCCAAAACATGGGCTTCCCTCCATGTCTATGCCCAAATTTCCTTACTTTATAAGAATACCAGTCATTTGGACTAGCATCCACCCTAATGACTTCATATTAATTTAACTATCTTTTAAAAAAAAAATAAATCCAGCCAGGCTCGATGGCTCAGCCTGTCATCCCGCACCTTGGGAGGTGAAGTTGAGTGAATTGCCTGAGCCCGCGGGTTCGAGATCCGCCTGGCCAATTTGGCGAGACCTCATCTCTACAATAAACCAAAATTAGCTGGGTGTGGTAGCGCGGGCCTGTAGTTCCAGCTACTTGGAAGGCTGAGGGGAAAGGATCGCCAGAGCCCAGCAGGTCGAGGCTGCGGTGGCCGGGAGCGGCCACTGCACTCCAGCCTGGGCGACAGAGTGAGACTCCAAGTCAAATAAATAAATAAATAAATAATAACATTTTTTTTAAAAGATCCATTTTTTAAAATTATAAAGATGTGGGGTACAATTAGGGTTAGGTATACAAACGTTGATTATGCAGGTACCCTTGTTGATGAGGGAGGCCCTTCCTCCCCTGGCAGTTTCCTTCAACTGCCAATCCCTTGTTAGAGTATTATAATTATTGTTCAAGGTCCGCTTATGAGTGAGAACATGTGATACTCATCTCTTTGTTTCTGTGATAGATCACTCAGTATTATAGACCCTAAGTTCCATCCAGGTTGCCGTGAAGTTCATGATTTTGTCCTTTATGTCTGCGTAATATTCCATTGTGTATATGTACCACATTTTTTTTTTTTGAGTTGGAGTCTCACTCTGTCGCCCAGACTGGAGTGCAGTGGCCACTCCCGGCCACCGCAGCCTCAACCTGCTGGGCTCCGGTGATCCTTCCACCTCGGCCTTCCAAGTAGCTGGAACTACAGGCGCGCGCTACCACGCCCGGCTAATTTTTTGATTTATTGTAGAGATGAGGTCTCGCCAAGTTGCCCAGGCGTGTCTCGAACCCGTGGGCTCAGGCAGTCCACTCACCTCAGCCTCCCAAAGTGCTGGGATTACAGGCTGAGCCACCGAGCCCGGCTGTACCACATTTTTTTATCCAGTCCAGCTTTGATGGGCAACACGGTTGGTTCCATGTTTTTGCCATTGTGAATGGAGCTGCAACAAACATACATGTGCAGGTATCCTTTTTGTAGAATGATTTGGGTTCCTCCTGGTATATTCCCAATGGGGAAATTTCAGGGTTATATGGAAGGTCAATTTCTAGTTCTTTCAGAAATTGCCACACTGTCTCCCAAAGAGGTTGCGCTAGTTTGCATTCCCACCAGCAGTGTAGAAGCGTTCCTTTTTCTATGCATCCTCACCAGCATCTGTTGTTGTTTGTTTCTTTCTTTTTTTTTTTTTTTTTTGAGTTGGAGTCTCACTCCGTCGCCCAGACTGGAGTGCAGTGGCCGCTCCCGGTCACCGCGGCCTCGACCTGCCGGGCTCCAGCGATCCTTCCGCCTCAGCCTTCCCAGTAGCCGGAATTACAGGCATGCGCTACCACGCCCGGCTGATTTTTTGATTAATTGTAGAGATGAGGTCTCGCTGCCCAGGCGGGTCTCGAACCCGCGGGCTCAGGCAATCCACTCACCTCAGCCTCCCAAAGGCTCGGGATTACAGGCTGAGCCACTGAGCCCGGCTTCTTGCCCACTTTTTAATGGGGCTGTTTGTTTTTTTTCCTTTTGGCACGTTTGAGTTCCTTGTAGATCCTAGACGTTAGGCCTTTGTCAGACACAAAGTTGGCAAATATTTTTTCCCATCCTGTGGGTTAATTACCTCTTTAAAGAACGTATCTCCAAATATGGCTGCATTCTAAAGACCTGGGAGTTAGGAACTTTGAGAGGCTGAGGTGGGAGGATTGCTTGGGAGTCAGGAACTCAACATACACGCGTGAAGGGGGACGCCCTTCTCCCCATACACAACCCAAGGCAATCTGCAGCCTCAGCGCCATTTCCTACCAAAAGGTCTACAGACTTTTTGGCAGAAATTGACACGCTAGCTCTGCAATTTATATGGAAACGCAAGAGACCCAGAATAACCAAAACAATCTTGAAAAAGAACAAAGTTGGACACCGCACACTTCCCTGTTTCAAAACGTACTAGAAAGCTACATAATCAAGATAGCGTGGTCCTGGCCTAAGCATAGACATATAGATAAATATTAATAAACTAGATGTGAGTTCCACAAATTAACCCTCTCATGTGTGGTTAATTGATGATTATCAATCATGCCAAGACCATTCAATTGAAGAAAAAATAGTATTTTCTTTTTTTTTTTTTTTTTTTTTTGAGTCGGGGTCTCACTCCGTCGCCCAGACTGGAGTGCAGTGCTGCTCCCGGCCACCGCGGCCTCGACCTGCTGGGCTCCGGCGATCCTTCCGCCTCAGCCTTCCGAGTAGCCGGAACTACAGGCGTGCGCTACCACGGCCGGCTAGTTTTTGACTTATTGTAGAGATGAGGTCTCACCAAGTTGCCCAGGTGGGTCTTGAACCCGTGGACCCAGGCAATCCACTTACCTCAGCCTCCCCAAGTGGTGGGATTACAGGCTGAGTCTGGCCAAAAATAGTATTTTCAACAAATGGTGCTAGGATAGCTAGATATCTGTATACAAAAAAAGAGTGGTTTGGGCCCCTACCTCACACCATATACAAAACCTCCTGGGCTCAGACGATTCTTCTGCCTTGAGTAGCTGGGACTACAGGTGTGCGCCACCACATCTGGCCAATTTTTAATTTTTTTTTCATACAGATGAGGTCTCACCATGCTGCCTAGGCTGGTCTTGAACCCTGAACTCAAGCAGTCCTCCCACCTCAGTCTCCCAAAGTGCCAGGATTACAGGCATGAGTCTCTGTGCCTGGCCTGTTCCTTTAAAAAAAAAAAAAGTTTATTTAACATAATCTAGAGATATTTCCTGTCAATGCATAGCTTCTTCAGTCAGTTTTTAAAACTGAGATTTGGCCGGGCTCGGTGGCTCAGCCTGTAATCCCAGCACTTTGGGAGACCGAGGTGAGTGGATTGCATGAGTCCGTGGGTTTGAGACCCGCCTGGGCAACTTGGCGAGACCTCGTCTCTACAATAAATAATTAAATAACTGAGATTTAATTCACATACCCTAAAACACACCATTTAAAAGTGTACTAAGCCGGGCTCAGGGGCTCAGCCTATAATCCCACGCTTTGGGAGGCCGGAGGTGAGTGGACTGTCTGGACCCGTGGGTTCGAGACCCACCCGGGCAACTTGGCGAGACCTCGTCTCTACAATAAATCAAAAATTAGCCGGGTGTGGTCGCGTGCGCCTGTATTACCAGCCACTCGGAAAGCCGAGGCGGAAGGATCGCCGGAGCCCAGCAGGCCGAGGCTGCGGTGGCCGGGAGCGGCCACCGCCCTCCAGTCTGGGCAAGAGTGAGACTCCAACTCAAAAAAAGAAAAAGAAAAATTCACACCTATGCTTTTTCCTGAGAGTTTTCTAGTATCTGCTTTTACATGTAGGTATTTGATCTGTTGAAATTAAGTTGGCAGCCGGGTTTGGTGGCTCAGCCTGTAATCCCAGCACTTTGGGAGGCCGAGGTGAGTGGATTGCCTGAGGCCGCGGGTTCAAGACCCGCCTGGGCAACTTGGCGAGACCTCGTCTCTACAATAAATCAAAAACTAGCCGGCCGTGGTAGCGCGCGCCTGTAGTTCCGGCTACTCGGGAGGCTGAGGCGGAAGGATCGCCGGAGCCCAGCGGGTCGAGGCTGCGGTGGCCGGGAGCGGCCGCTGCACTCCAGTCTGGGCAACAGAGTGAGACTCCGACTCAAACAAACAAAAAGAGACTCCAACTCAAAAAAAAAACCAAATTAAGTTGACACACAGTCACGGCTCCCTGCAGCCTTGACCTCCTGGGCCCAGGTGATCCCTTTCACCTCAGCCTCCCGAGTGGCGGCCACTACAGGCTCATGCCACCATACCCGGCTAATTCTTTTCTTTTTTTTGCAGAGACGAGGTCTCGCTATGTCGCCCAGGCTGGCTGCGTGGCCTTGACTACTTTTTCGATGTTGAGTCACGCGAATGCTTTCCTACTCCAAAAATGAAATGTAAACCAAGTCCGTTGAAGGAAAAAAAAAGGAGTTAATTGTGTTAAAACGAAGGGTGGCGCTTGAGTCTGATGAGACCTGTGGGTCCCGCTGCTGATTTGCAGAGGAGAGCAGGTGCGGAGCCACCCAGGGGGCGCCATCAGCAAAGCCACACGGCGGCAAAGCCCCCGGGGCCGGGCTCTAAAACATCGGCTGCTCGGAGAGGAAGGGGCTGGAAGCGGAGCCCGCGGACCAGGCTGGAAAGACGCAGCAGGCTGGAAACACACGCGAAACCGAACCGCGGCGGAGACGCAGGTGCAGCGATGGTCACACAGCAGCCGCGGCAGGCGGGCGGCAGGACGCGTGGAGGAGGCGAGGTTGGAGCTTCTTGGGTGGGTGGCAAAGTCCGGCTGCTCGATACGCTATGGTCTATCAAGCTGTCCGGCCTTTTGTTTGAGTTCCGAGTCTCACTCCATCGCCCAGGCTGGAGTGCAGTGACCACTCCCGGCCACCGCAGCCTCGACCTGCCGGGCTCCGGCGATCCTTCCGCCCCAGCCTTCCAAGTAGCTGGAACCACAGGCGTGCGCCGCCATGCCCGGCTTATTTGTTGGTTTATTGTAGAGACAAGGGCTTGCCAAGTTGCCCCGGCTGGTCCTGAGCTCAGGCAATCCTCTTGCCTAGGCTTCCCAAAGTGCTGGGATTACAGGCGTGAGCCACCGCGTCCTGCAGAATATGTATGCTACTTTTTTTTTTTTTTGAGTTGGAGTCTCACTCTGTCACCCAGGTTGGATGCAGGGGCACGCTCACGGCCCCTGGAGCCTTGACCCGCTGGGCTCAGGCGATCCTTGCACCTCAGCCTTCCAAGTAGCTGGAAATACAGGCCTGTGCCACCACGCCCAGCCAATGTTTTGGTTTATTGTAGAGACGAGGTCTCACCATGTTGCCCAGGCTAGTTGTAAACCCCTGAGTTCAGGCAATCCTCTAGCCTCTGCCTCCCAAAGTGCTGGGATTACAGGTGGGAGCCACCATGCCCAGCTGTTGAATCTATTTTTTAAAGAAATGGTAAAAAAAAAAAAGCAGACCCTCTGTGCCCTCCCTGCCAGGTAGGCAGCCCCACTTCGAGGCTTGGAGCTGAGCTGAGTGTCCCCAGGCATGGGGTCAAGAGGGTAGTCGGGTCATAGCCCTCTGGCCTCAGAGATTTGTTTTGGGGAACCAAGAAATGACCCCCAAAACCTCGTGGCCTCTCTTCTGCTGAAAAATAGCCTGTGCCTTTGTGTTGCTTTGGTTTTTTCTTTGTTTTGCAGAGGTGCAATCGTAGCTCACTGCAGCCTCAAATGCCTCGACTCAAGTGATCCTTCCACCTCAGCCTCCCAAGTAGCTGGGGCCGCCGGTGCATGTCACCATGCCAAGCTAAGTTTTGTTTTTTGTTTTTTTGAGTTGGAGCCTCACCGTGTCGCCCAGGCTGGACTGCAGTGGCACGCTCACAGCCACCACAGCCTCGACCTGCTGGGTTCGGGTGATTCTTCCACCTTAGCCTTCCAAGTAGCTGGAACTACAGCTGCACGCCACCACGTCTGGTTAATTTTTTGGATTGATGGTAGAGACAAGGTCTTGCCAGGTCCTGGGCGGGTCTCAAACCCATGGGCTCAGGCAATCCTCCCGCCTCGGCCTCCCAGAGTGCTGGGATTATAGGCGTGAGCCACCGTGCCTGGCCCCAACCTAAGTTTTCAATTTTTGTAGAGACAGCGGACTCACTGTGTGGCCCAGACGGGTCTCGAACTCTCGACCTCAAGTGGTTCTCCTGCCTTGGCCGCCAGAACACTGGGATGATAGGTGTGAGTTTCTGTGCCTAGCCAAGTCTGTGCCTTTGACAATGTCCTCAAAGACCAATAAAAGCCTTTGTGAAACACTCCCCACCCCCTAGAGCCCAGGAAGGTGTGACTGGACCCCTCCCAGGGACCGATCCAGCTCCCCCCTCATTCCATGTTGATTTCAGAAGGATTCTGCTTCCACGTCCAGGACACCTCTGATCTGCCCAGACCTGCTTCTCACAGCCCCCCCAGCCTGGCTGCGGGAGCTCCATCTCCCCAGACCTCTCTTACTTACTGGCTTGGGTACATAGGGGTAAGGGCTTTTTATTTTTCTCTCTCTTTTTTTTTTTTTGCATCAGGGTCTCACTCTTGTCGCCTGGGCTGGAGTGCAGGGGTGGCACGGTCACGGTTCACTGCAGCCTCGAACTCCTGGGCTCAAGGGATCCTCCCCTTTCAGTCTCCCGAGCAGCTGGGACGACAGGTGTGTGTGCACCATCACACCCAGTACTTTTTTCTATTTTTTGAAGAGATGGGGTCTTGCTATGTTGCCCAGGGTGCTCTCGAGCCCCTGGCCTCAAGCGGTCTTCCTGCCTGGACCTCCCGAAGCGCTGGAAGTACAAGTGTGAGCCATCGCACTCGGCCCCAGGTAAGGACTTTTTCTAACCAAATGATCCTATCACATACAGTATTCTGCAACTTGTCTTTGGAATCTATACACTGTGAACAATTTTCAGTTTTACTAGATCGGTGATAGGTCTCACTCTGCCACCCAGGCTGGAGTGCAGTGGCACAATCACGGCTCACCGCAGCCTCGACCTCCTGGGCTCAGCCAATCCTTCTGCTTCAACCTCTTGAGTAACTGGGATTATAGGCGTCCACCACCACACTCAGCTAATTTTCTGTATTTTTTGTGGAGACGCCTTGCTATGTTGCCCATGCTGGTCTCGAACTCCTGGACTCATGCAATCCTCCTGCCTCAGCCTCCTAAAGTGCTGGGATTACAGGCGTGAGCCACTGTGCCTAGCTTCCTGTTTTGTTTGTTTGTTTTGTTTTGAGTTGGAGTCTCACTCTGTGGCCCAGGCTGGAGGGCAGTGGCACGCTCACGGCCATTGCAGCCTTGATCTGCTGAGCTCAGGCAATCCTTCCACCTCAGCCTTCCAAGTAGCTGGAACTACAGGCGCGCACTACCATGCCCGACGAATCTTTTGATTTATTGTAGAAACGAGGTCCCGCCATGTTGCCCAGGCTGGTCTCGAACCCGCGGGTTCAGGCAGTCCTCTCACCTTGGTCTCTCAAAGTGCTGGGATTTCAGGCTTGAGCCACCGCGCCCAGTGTGCTTTCTTTTTTTTTTTTTTTTTTTTTTTGAGTTGGAGTCTCACTCGGTCGCCCAGACTGGAGTGCAATGGCCGCTCCCGGCCACCGCAGCCTCGACCTGCTGGGCTCCGGCGATCCTTCCGCCTCAGCCTTCCGAGTAGCTGGAATATAGGCGCGCTACACGCCTGGCGATCTTTTGATTTATTGTAGAGAATGCGGCCCTTGCCATGTTGCCCAGGCGGTCTCGAACCCGCGGGCCTCCTCTCACCTTGGTCTCTCAAAGTGCTGGGATTTCAGGCTTGAGCCACCGCGCCCAGTGTGCTTTCTTTTTTTTTTTTTTTTTTTGAGTTGGAGTCTCACTCGGTCGCCCAGACTGGAGTGCAATGGCCGCTCCCGGCCACCGCAGCCTCGACCTGCTGGGCTCCGGCGATCCTTCCGCCTCAGCCTTCCGAGTAGCTGGAATTATAGCCGCGCGCTGCCACGCCTGGCTGATTTTTTGATTTATTGTAGAGATGCGGTCTTGCCAAGTTGCCCAGGCGGGTCTCGAACCCACAGGCTCAGGCAATCCACTCACCTCAGCCTCCCAAAGCACAGGATGACAGGCTAAGCCACCGAGCCCGGCTCATGATACATTTTTAACAAAATAATTTTTATTCTCTTTGTTTTTGTTTTTATGTGTGTGTTTTGGTTTTGGGATTTTTCTCTTTTCTTTTTTTTTTTTTTTTTTTACATCTCAGAATTAAATTCATCCACACTCATTGTAAAAAAAATCCGGAACCAGGTACTCACGTCACTGTGTCCCTGCCCCCTTTGCTGAGGGCACTTCCAGTTGCAAGCATTGTGTTAACGATGGCAAATTAAATAAATGCAAATCCAATTTCTTACGGTCCTGGAGGTCGGAAGGGTGACACGGGCCTCCCTGAGATAAAACCAAGGAGCCACAGGCTGTGTTCCTTCTGGAGGCTCCGGGCGGGCTTGTATGTGTGAGATGGGATGACACGCAGGTTTTGTGACCGGAGTGGGAGCACAGAGGTGTGACGTGGGCCGTGTGAGTGAAGGAGCCTGTGAGGTGTCGGGGTGTGAGGGTGCATGTGCCAGGCTGGAGTGAGAGTGAGCATGTGAACGTCAAGTGTGTGCAGGTGTGGCTGACGGGGCACGTGCTCTCGTGGCCGGAGGTAACCTCAGCCCTGCCAGCCCCTTCCCAGGCGGGCCACGGTGCCCCTGCCGACGGCGCCCGGCGTCCATCTCCCGCCTGAGAGGGCAGGGCCGCCCTGGGACCCCAGTGCCTGGAGAGCGGCTCCCAGGGGAGATCGGGGGCACCTCTCCTGCAGGCTCAGCCACACACCAGCAGACCAGGGGCCCAGCACACAAGGGCAGAGCGCCACGGGCGAGCAGGGGACCAGTGATGGGGCGGACATGGCATCGCCCTCAGGGGTCCCGGGGTCCGGGCGGCCCTGGCCCCGAGTCTGCCTGGGCTGGGGGATGAGGACGGCCCACCCCTCCGTCCCGCCTCCAGGCGTGCCCAGTGCCACCTGGATCCTCCCCGTGTGGCTCCCAAGACACCCGCCCCCTCACTCCTGCAGGAACCTGAGTGTCCACAGAACACGGCACCACGAGCCCGGTGAACACCCGCAGTTCTGAGCCAGGCAGAAGGGCCCAGCTGCAAGCCGCTAGCCTGGCTGCCTGAGTGTCACGGTGCCCAGCCTTCCCCAGGGGTGGCCGACACGAGAAACGCCACCCAGGAGGAGGGGAAGGCCTGCGCCCTCTGCAGAGGCTTCCCGACTCCTTCCCAGGGCACGTCCACCTGCCGGGCATGGAACACGGCACGGGGTGGCCCCAGGCACCTGTGAAGGAACACGGCCGACGTGCTTCTTTGAGCTTCCAGCCTGGCCCACTGTGACCACCCCCGTCACCCGAGCCGTTGAGGGAGACCCCTCAGGCTCCCAGGCTGCCCCAGCCACACCCCAGGCCACCCTCCTCAAGGAGGCGTCCCCACGTCCCCGCATCCCTGCCCACGGGATCTCTCCTCCCCCGGTCATCCGACCATGTGACACTGAGCTGTGCGGTCTTGAGCAGGAGCTGACGCCGGGCGCCCCGCTCTATCCGCAGAACAAGGGGTCACAGCCGACCACGGCTCCGAAGTCGGTCCGCCTTCCCGCAAAGCTCAACGCCAGAGGTAAATAACTCCGCGCCCCGCTCCAGACCATCAAAGCCTGCCCTCCCGGGGCTCCCCCTCCAGTCTCCGTTCCCAAGGCTTCTGACACAGCCCCGAAACACATGGCCTTGGCTTTCATCCCCACTACAAAGACGGCTTCGCTTGAGCCGTTTGATTTCTGTTTTAAAGGCTCAGCCGCGGGCCAGGCCAGGCAGCTCCATGCGCTCTGTCCACTCCGAGTGCAGACCCTTGGCCTCTTCGAGGCATCAGTGCAGGGGCATACGGGAGACACGAGTTCTCCCAGACCAGCCAAGGCCCCTGTCCCACTCTGCCCCAGGGCCAGGCCAAGGCCAAGCGCACCCCGTGGCGAGGCCAGAGCCGACAGGTCCGGCCTGGCCTCAGGCCAGAGCCCCGCGGCAGACACACTCACCTCACCACGACATGCTTCCCATAAATGGCCACGCCACCACCTCCCACCCCAAGAGGTTCTGCAGTGACAACGCAACACGCTTCCTGGCAGGCAGGGGGTCCATGTCCCAACCCTTGAATGTGGTGGGCCTCTGTGACTGCCTTGTCAACAGGGGTCCGCCATGTCTGTGGGCGGGGCACGTCCTCTCGGTTCTCTTGAGACACTCGCTCCTGGGACCCAGCCGCCAGGGTCCAACTCGGCCCTGGGAGAGAGGCCACGTGAATGCGCTCCAGCCACTGGCCCTGCTGAGGTCTCGGTTGACAGCCGTGTCAGCAGTCAGGCTCGTAAGATGTTTCCAGATTTCGGTCCCCAACTGTCGAATCATCCCACCTAGCTGAGGCTCCAGACAGCCCTCGGGAACAAAGTCAGGCCATCCTGCTGTCCCCTGTCCGAAGACGTGTCCTGTGGAAGCCATGAGCGCCCCAAAACGGCCGTCTTGCACCTTGAACTTGGGGAGTGGCTTGGCACACGGCGGCAGACGGCACGTTTCGGGCTGTTTCTCCTCCTGCCCCCTTACCTGTCACCCCAGCGACGGTCACACACGGTCCTCGCAAGGTCACCGGACTGCCGCTCCCCTGCAGGCATTCCCCTGGGTGCCAGCCGTGTGGAGGGCCAGCCCCCGCCGCTGCCCAGGGCTCCAGAACCGGCCCCTGGGGTCCCCCCAGCCTGAGCCGTGGTGTGGCCCGTGAGTCGCGACAGCTCATGAGAGGACAGGACCGGAGACTCCTGGTCCCACATCGCCATCTTGGCCGAGAAAACTCACCTCCCCGACCAAGCCGGGAGGCGTCGGCGAGTCCTCGGCCCAGACCCGGAGCCCCCAGGCCCACACCCATCCAGGCGGCTCCTCCTCCTGCCGCCCCGTGCAGGGCGGCCCCTTCCTGCAGCCCAGGGCTGGCGGAGGTTTCGACTCCGAGCAGATGCTGCCAACACGCCGGCCGCAAAGGATAGACTGTGGAGCCCACTTCTGGGAGGCCCGGGGGTGGGGGCCAAACTCTCGGAAAGTAGCCTTGGGGAGCGGCTAGGGGCCGGGGCGGGGGGGAGTATTTCATGGAGACTCAGTTTGGGAAGTGGCACGGTTCTGGCGGTGGACGGACGGTGACAACGGCTGCACAACTGTGTGAATGTGCTTTGTGCAGCTCCACTGTGCACTTAAAAATGGTTAAGACAGGCCGGGCTCGGTGGCTCAGCCTGTCATCCCAGCACGTTGGGAGGCCGAGGCGAGCGAGTGGATGGCCTGAGCCTGCCGGTTCGAGACCCGCCCGGGCAACTTGGTGAGACCCTGTGTCTACACTAAATCAAAAACGAGCCGGGCGTGGTAGCGCGCGCCTGTAGTTCCGGCTCCTCGGAAGGCCGAGGCGGAAGGATCGCCGGAGCCCAGCAGGTCGCGGCTGTGGTGGCCGGGAGCAGCCACTGCCCTCCCGTCTGGGCGACAGAGGGAGACCGCAACTCAAAAAAAATTTTTTTAATTTAAAAATAAATAAATAAAAAGTAAAAAAATAAAAGCAGCCATGGTCATGTTGTCCCCACAGCGCCCAGAAGATGCCTGAGCGACTCGGCCCTTCCCGCCTCCAGCCACCGCCTTTGCTGCTGGAGCAGTCTCCAGCCACAGGAGGCTTTGTGCAGTGCACAGCCTGGACGGCCAGCCCCGCCCTGACCCATGCAGTCCCTCCCACCTCGGCCTCCACGGCTGCCGCCTCCTGATGCCCCAGGAAGCGTCTGGCTCCCTCTTTGGGTGTCATGCCGCCCTCCGTGTTTTGGCCCCTGCAACCCCACGCAAAGTGCCCACCCTCCACCACCCGAAGTGAATGGCGCTGCCAGCCTCAGGCTCGGTGGGGCATGCAGGCGAAAGGTCCAAGTGTCCCTGCCGGAAGGACGACACAGCGGCCTGGCTTCCTAAATCAAGTCCATTTTATTTGAAACTCCCACATGCCACAAATTTACATGAAAAGTCCCATCCAGACACAGTTTGCTCCAGCGAATGCCAAATTCGGGAGTGGGCATCACCGGGGACGCCACATGTGAGCAGCTAAACTGGACAGCGACAGGAGGTCACAGAAAGGCAGGTGACACATGTACAGTCATTTAGCACCTGGTCACGACACAGCGAGACCCCTGGCCAGGGAAAGGGCTCGCCCCTAAAACGCGCTGAGCCCTGCTGTTTCTAAGCAAAGCCACACACAGACAGGCCGCGGCCAGAGGGACAGGAGTGGGGCCTGGCAGGGACACCACTGAGGGGTGGACACGCACACACAGCCGCACACACCTGCATGCATGTACACACACGTGCCTGCCCGCCCATGCACACCTCCACCCACAAGCACACACCCCTTCCTCGCCTCCCCCACACACACTCACCTGCCCCCACGGACATGCCACTCACACAGAAGCCCAGACTACACTCACCTCCTGCCAGGCCTCCAGGAAGACCCCACGGTGTGCTGGTCACCTTGTCCCTGGGTCCCAAGGCAGAGTGCACCAGGGGCCTTGACCTGGGCTTTTTATTTGTTTGTAGAGACGAGGTCTCGCTATGTTGCCCAGGCTAGTCCCGAACTCCTGGGCTCAAGCAATCCTCCCGCCTCAGCCTCCCAAAGTGCTGGGATTACAGGTGTGAGCTTCCGCACTGGCCCTGACCTGGGGTATTAGCATAAAAAAAAAACCTCAAAAAAACCCCCCCAAAATTAGCCAGGCTTGGTGGTGCATGCCCGTAGTTCCAGATACTTGGAAGGCTGAGGCAGAAGGATCACCTGCTGGGCTCAGATCTTTCTGCCTCAGCCTTCCAAGTAGCTGGAAACACAGGTGTGCACCACCACGCCCGGCTAATTTTTTGATTTGTTATAGAGAGGAGGTCTCACCAGGTTGCCCAGGCTGGTCTCAAACCCCTAAGCTCAGGCAATCCTCTCTCTCGCCTTGGCCTCCCAAAGTGGTGGGATTAC
Source organism: Cephalopachus bancanus (assembly GCA_027257055.1). Taxonomy (NCBI): domain Eukaryota; kingdom Metazoa; phylum Chordata; class Mammalia; order Primates; family Tarsiidae; genus Cephalopachus; species Cephalopachus bancanus. The sequence goes on along the minus strand of JAPVLO010001684.1, from coordinate 96,503 downwards.
AGGCGTGAGCCACTGTGCCTGGCTGATCTAGAAACGTCCAACTAGAATCCTGTACCCCCAAATGCAAATGAAACCAATGACCATCACCAAGACCCCCTCAGTGGAGGCCACTGAGAACAAGGGCAGTGTCTTGCTCGGTCCGTGTCCACACGGGTGGCCAATGTCTCCTTCGCCCCAGGTTTTGTGGCCAACAGCCACGCTCCATCATCAGCCTGTCCACTCATTTCTCGTGTTCTTCTCACGAGGGCTCTGCAGTTTTCAAATCCTAAAAGCAGGAGCTGCCCTGGCGCCACTCAACAGGGGATGCAGGGACCTCCGGCACGATCCGTCCCTGCAGGAGCCACTGGTACCACCCACGTGGGTGCGCTGGTCTGGGTCGTGGGAAGAGCCCGCTGCCCGGGAGAGAGCGTCTGAAGGCCCAGAACCGCCCCTTCTCTCTGGCTTCCCGGGCACCCGCGCCTTCTCCTGGGAACACCTGCAGAAGCCCCAGGGACCCAGGGCTGCTTGCCGATGTGGAGTGGGCCACGGGCCACAGGCCACAGGCACAGGCTGCAGGGCGCAGGCTCTGGGGTCACAGGGCCGGGAGTGGGCGGGGAAGGAAGAGCCCCTGGGCCTGGGGTGAGGTACAGGCAGGAGCAGTGGCCGAGGGGCCAAGGGCTTTCTCTATTAAGAACAGAGGGGGCCGGGCTCAGTGGCTCCACCTGTCACCTTGGGAGGCTGAGGCGAGTGGACTGCCTGAGCCTGCAGGTTTGAGACCCGCCCGGGCTACTTGGCGGGACCTCGTCTCTACAGTAAATAAAAAATTATCCGAAGCTGGGCTCGGTGGCTCAGCCTGTAATCCCGCGCCTTTGGGAGGCTGAAGTGAGCGGATTGCCTGAGCCCGCCGGTTCGAGACCCCCCTGGGTAACTTGGCGAGACCTCATCTCTACATAAATCAAAAATCAGCCGGGTGTGGTAGCGCGCGCCTGTAGTTCCAGCTACTTGGAAGGCTGAGGCGGAAGGATCGCCAGAGCCCAGCAGGTCGAGGCTGCGGTGGCCGGGAGCGGCCACTGCACTCCAGTCTGGGTGACAGAGTGAGACGCCAACTCAAAAAAAAAAAAATTAACCGGGCACAGTAGCATGCACCTGTAGTTCCGGCCACTTGGAAAGCTGAGGCGAAAGGATGGCCGGAGCCCAGCAGGGCGAGGCTGCGGTGGCCGGGAGCAGCCACTGCACTCCAGTCTGGGCGGCAGGGTGAGACTCCATCTCAGAAAAAACAAAACAAAACAAACAAGAACCAAGGGGCTGGGAGTGGAGGCTCACACCTATAATCCCAGCACTTTGGGAGGCCGAGGCGAGAGGATTGCCTGAGCCCACGGGTTTGAGACCAGCCTGGGCAACTTGGCAAGACCTCATCTCAAAATAAAATCAAAAAATGATGGTGGTGCATGCCTGTAGTTCCAGATACTTGGAAGGCTGAGGCATAAGCATCGCCTGAGCCCAGGAGATTGAGGCTGTGGTGGCCATGAGCGTGCCACTGCCCTCCAGCCTGGGTAACAAGAGTGACTCCAATTAAAAAAAAAAAAAAGAACAAAGGGATACACACCCTCTCTCCTCCCTCCTTCTTCCATCTCCCCATCTGTACAGACATACACACTTACCTCACACTTGTGCCCACATGCAAAGCAGATACTCACATGCACAACACATGTGCTTGCAGAGCATATATGCTTGGATATACACACAGGCACACACATGCACAAAGACACACAAGTGGGCACACGTATACTCAGGCACACACACACACAGGCATGTGCACACAGAAGCACGGGCACACACGCACACGTTCACACACATGCAGGCACACGTGCACACACAAGCGGGCGCGGGACAAGTGCTGACCACGCTCCCCTCAGCAGGCGGCATATGGTCCTCTGCTTAACAGCCTAGTTCTGCCAACTGGGGACCATTAGGGTGGGTTCTTTCCCAGCGCAAAATGCTGCAGAATATAAATTGCAATTAACACCAGTGCCAAAATAGCACTTAGCGAAAATAAGCACGTTATTAACATCTGGTGAATCCGTCTCGGGTGTAGAGGCAACGGAAATTCTTGCTCTAAGTCAAAGGACTGTTGCAGGGGACGCTAAAAATACCAGGCCTGCCGTCGGGGGCTGCTTTCCAAGGCAGTCTGCACCCCGCTCCCCTGAGCAGCCCTCCCGCCCACCCCGCTCATGAGCATAAATTATGCTGCTGGTTAAACTGCTTGCTCAGGAGAATAGGACACCCAGGCGCAGTCGTAAAAACACTGGACACATTCCTAGTGGAAACGATTCTCTGGCCCAAGCAGGGACTGCTCTGAAGGAAGCCGGGAGGGCACAGAAGCCCCGGGCCCCCAAGGGCCCCAAACGTCTCCAGCCACCTGCCTCCCCCGGGCTGCACCGGCGTGTCAGGCTGTGACCAGTCACAGCCTTGCTTTGGGGACAGGAAGTGGTCAGTGCCAGGGGGATCCCTCATCACCCAATCCAATCACCCTCACCTGGGGGCCTCGGGTGCCGTTTTTAAAGCTGCAAAGAAACGCCCAGACTTGGGGGGGGTCCTATTACCTTTCCGCCTCTACCACAGCTGTGGGACCACTGCCCTGCTCCTGGGGCCCTGGGCAGCCTGTCCTGCAGTCTGCAGGCCAGGTGATGGGCCCCGGGGATACGTTCCAAGATGTCACACCAGGAGGGCTCTCGGTCTGGTACGGCCCCGCTGTCGGGCACCCCCAGGAAATCAGCCGCAGACAGGGAGAGGACAGCCTGTGCTCCAGAGGGGCGGTGCTGACGCCACAGCACAAGGAACACGGGGTAAAGAGGGAAGAAACCTTGCCCCGCAGACTCGCCTCTGTGGATGAGCAGAGCCACTGGGTGGGCAAAGCCCTCCAGATGGACAGGAAGGAGGCAGCTTTCTCGAGAGGCCTGGTCAGAACACGCTGCGTATCCCCTTCGCTCTGGCCCCGGGAGTCCTGTCCTTGCAGCTCACACAGCTGCGGAGAACCGCTGACCCCGGGAGCCTGGGTAAGGGCAGGCGAACTACGGGACACCGCCACACAGGACAGGGGCACTGTCACTACGGAGACCCAGGAGGAAGACAGAGGGCTGGGCCGGGGTCAGACCGCCGGAGGCTGACGGGGCGCCTGCAGCGTGAGCCGCGTGGTGGCTTTGTACCCACAGGGGCGGAGGGAGGTGGCCCCTACGGAAGCGGCATGGCCCAGGCTAGAAGCCCCCGGACGCCATCACCGAGGGGACGGGACCCAAGCACAGCCCCTCAGAAGCCAACAGCCCGGGGACCACGGCTCCAGAGCCTCCGGGCTGAGGCAGGCAGAAGCAGCCAAGGCCCGACACCGAAAGGCCACCCTCGCTCTTGGGATATTTTTTAAGAGCTCGAGTGACCTGACATGGGGTGCTCTGATCACTTTCTGGTCTTTATCACGGCAAAGCCAATACACACAGATTTCTCCAGAAACGCGGACAGGTCGGTTGCTGTGAACAGGAGCAGCGGGCAGAGGACGTATCTCGTGGGGAGGGCGCTGCTCCCGGGGCTCCACGGCCCTAAGGAGGCCCCGCCCAGCTGTCCCAGGGCCCCCCGCAGCCCAGACATCACCTGGCTGGAAAAGTCCCAGGACGTGGGTGGGTTCAAATGTGTTCCGAGGACCTTGTGGCCCAAATCTGCAGCCACAAAGCTCGTGCGCCCTTCGCTGCGCCACACTCCGCCACATGAGGGGACGCTCGGATTCGTGGCGACCAGCCTGGACGTAGCACACTGGCAGGACCAGCACACGCCCACCTGCAGGCACAAGCGCGGCCACCCATCCTCGGAGCCCGGGCCAGGAGAACACCGTTCAGGGTCTGAGCACAGGGCCGTCCTGGGCCCAGCCCAACCGGCACTGGGGACAGGGGCGGGGCCCCCAAGGACCGAGGCTCAGGGCAAGAACACCCGGCCAGGCCCCCACCCGAGCCCTCTTGTCACCCAGGCACGTTCCCTGGACCCTAACTTCACGGAGCAGCAGTCGCCACGGGAGACAGCAGAGGGAGCGCTGGAAGCCGCAGCCAGGCTGGGAGCGTGGCTTTCCTCCTCTCGCGGCAAACCGCAGGGTCCGAACCGCCTCCGGTGGCCTGGACTGACGAGCAGTGGCTGGGCCCAGGGCAGGGCGCGTCCCCCTCACCACCACAGGTTTGGTGGCTCCTCAGCCACTCGGCTCTTAAACAAGGTGATCTCATCCAGGTGCACCATGGGGACGTCCCGGATGACGTCGGTCAGGCCCTCGTGGAGCAGGGGGAAGATGACCACGTTCAGTGCAGGCCGCTCCACCTGGAAACTGAAGCAGCGACAGCCGTCGGCAGAGTGCGGGAGGCCAGCGGGCTGGAGGGGAGCCCGCACCTGCCTCCGGCCCACCTGTGCCTCCGAGCCCCGGGGCCCGCAGGAGAGCCCTTCTGGCAAGGCTGACGTGGCAGCATGCCTCGAGGGCCCGACACGCTGCCTAGCGTAGGAGTGGGCAGGGGTGGGCACAGGAGCCAGCCAGCGGGGAGCAGGCTTCTCTATGGGCAGGGAGGCTGCACTCCTGGACGCCAGGAATCCCAGGCCGAGGGAGGCCAGCCCTGCTCTGCAGAGCTGGTAGAGATGCCTGCAGGGCTGCTGTGCCCCGGGCTACAGGAGGGCGCCCTGGAGCAGCCACACCGAGAGAGCTGCAGAGCCAATGCCTCCAGCCCCAGAGGCCCCACAGCCAGGATGGGGGAAGGGACACATGGGCAAACCACAGCCGCACACGGGTACCCCTGAGGGACACAATCCCCAAGTCGTGAGGCGGCAACACAGGTTGAGAGGCGTGGACACCAAGGCAGTCATTCCAGAGCAGCATCCGTTTGTCTGAACGTGTGACAAATGACAGACAACCCTCCCACACTGCCACCCGAGGGCCCAGACCCCACCACGTCATGCATGGGAAGCTCGTGCACGGAGCTTCTGGGACAGCTCAGGGCCCACCTCTACAGCCTGGGTGTGACACCCAGGGTGATGTCATGGGTGTCACCACGTGACAGGCACTGCACTGAGTTCGACAGCAGCCTCCTTTCGGCTTCCCATGACCCCACAGGCCAGCCGTGGCCACTCAGGCCAAGGGCAGAGCCGGGCACACTCTCCAGTCAGAGCAGGCCAAGTCCACAGTCCTACCCATCGACTCGGCCAAACCGTAACACAAAGGAAACCCAAGTCCCAGCCCCAGGAGCTCTAGCTGAAGAAAGGACACGTGGTGCCCACAGACGGAGACAGAGAACATCCAGAAGTTTCCATCCTGAGCCTCAGAGGGTGCAAGGCAGGAAGGCCATTCGGCAAGTCCCCTCCGGCTGCAGCGCGGTGGTCTGGCCCCTCCCTGTGGCCCCCAAGAAGGCCCGGATTTACCACATATGCAAAGACAATACCAGAAAGACACTATCAGGCCCACAGCCTTGATATAAAGGTATCCATGCACACCTCCCGGCTCTGCGGTGTCTGATGTGACCCTCACGGGCCGTGCAGCACACCCATCCTTACCTGGGAACATGTGCAATGAATGGACTTGCTTTGAAACAAAATCTCCGACAGGCATGCGCAGCTCCAGCGTCACTCCAGGCGCCCAAGGAACTGCCATCAGGACGGGGAAGGGACCCGCTCTCACCCCAAGCCAGGGACGCAGGGCAGGGCCTGTTCTTCCTCACCCCCTGGGCTCCCGGGCTGTGGCCGTCCTGGTGGCCAGGAAGGAACAGCGGGCCCCGGAGGTCCCCGGGCTGTGGGTGCCACCGCCAGAGGGTGTGAAGGCAGCGGGGGCAGGGGGCGTCACTGCATGCGGGGCGGGGCCCCTGAGGATCCGAGGGCCTCCATGGGCGGCTTCAGAGTCCAGGAGGGACTTAGTTGGGTTCAAGTAGACTGAATTTAAGAAAAGTGAGGATCCTCTGTGGTTCACAGTACAGGGACACGGCATGCACACTCATGAGTGCGACACACCACCTTCACACCCGCTTACCACAGTGGTTTATTACTCGTCAGACATGCAAAAAAAAAAAAAAATATTAGGCTGGGCCACGTGGCTCAGCCTGTAATCCCATGCCCTTGGGAGGCTGAGGTGAGTGGATTGCCTGAGCCCGCGGGTTCGGGACCCGCCTGGGCAGCGAGACCTCATCTCTACAATAAATCAAAAAATCAGCCGGGCGTGGTAGCGCGTGCCTGCAATTCCGGCTACTTGGAAGGCTGAGGCGGAAGGATCGCCGGAGCCCAGCAGGTGAGGCTGTAGTGTCCGGGAGCGGCCACTGCACTCCAGTCTGGGCGACAGAGTGAGACTCCAACTCAAAAAAAAAAAAGAAAAAAAAAATTAAGCGACGCCCACTGCCGGGTATAGGCTGGAAAGGACACCCTGCACCAAGAACCCTGACGCCACTAAAGACACACCCAGGCTACACAGACGGGCCCTCAGCTGTCCCCCGAAAAGATGCTTGTTTAGAAAGCGTCCCGCAGGAGGCGCGTCGAGAGCACAGCCAGGCAGGCAGGCTCCGCAGATGGGCCTGGCCCCGCCACCAGCCCCGCCGCCTCCTCATCTGTTTCTCTCTCCTCCATTCCGCCCCATTGTTTCGAATATGTTTGTTCTCAACGTGGCTTCGGCGAAGTAAATAATCTAGTCGTGGATGCCTCTGAATGTTTTCTGTCTCCCTCCGCGGGCACCACTGAGTCCCTTCTGCCTCACGCTCCCAGGGCCAGCACTTGGGTTTTTAACTATCATACCGGAAAACATCATTGATCACAGTATGATTATTTCTGCATTTTGAACGGTTTCCTCAGAATAAACCCCAGAAAGGGAGTTCTTGGGTCAAAGGCCATGACCATGCTTTTACTGCAGAAGACAAACCCGCAGCGGATCAGACCCCACTTGGGGCACACGGGAGGCCGAGAGGGCACTGCCAGGAACCGCCCAGAGGACTCGAGGAGGCGTCTCTAACCACACACTCACGTGCAGCTGCCCGAGCCCTTCAGATGTGCAGAGGGCAGCTCCGGCTCACCACCAAGACCACCCGCCGGCCCCAGGTGGGAGTGTGCCCACGCTCACGTGATCCCTGGGAAACCCGTGAGGTTGGCCTGCCGCACCGAGGACCAGGCTCCAGAGGGCTGGGTCTTGACCTGTCGCCCACGCAGAACCCAGCTCTGCCAGTCCCACCCCACCATGTGTGCCAGGTCGGGACCCCAGGCCTCTGCTGTTCAGCCTGCAGGTGTCACAAGGCTGCAGAGGGCCCCAGGAGGGCTGGCTCGGGACACTGAGCCTGGACGCAGAATTTGCTCGATTGTCTGACAAACGACAGCTGGTTGGTGGGTTTGTCTGAAAACTCGAAAAAAGGAGCAAAGTCGACTGCCTCTTCTCCCCGACAGAGGTCTGACAGGAAAGTCACAGTCGTAAGACATTTTATCAAAAACCCTCATACCACAAGTATCTTCAAGAAGAAAAAGGCAGAGTAGTCAACAACAGCCGATGGGTGCGGTGGCTTATACCTGTCATCTCAGTACTTTGGGAGGCTGAGGTGAGAGGACTGCCTGAGCCCAGGGGCTGGAGACAAGCCTGGGCAACTTGGCAAGACCTCGTCACTACAACAAATCAAAAATTAGCCAGGTGTGATGGCACATGCCTGTATTCGAGCTACTTAGAAGGCTGAGGCAGAAGGATCGCCTGAAGTCGGCAGGTCAACAGTATGTTAGTCGCGGGCACGCCACTGCACTCCAGCCTGGGCGACAGAGTAGAGATTCTGACTCAAAAACAAAAACAGGCCAGGCTCGATGGCTCAGCCTGTAATCCCAGCAATTTGGGAGGACGAGGTGAGTGGGTTGCCTGAGTCTGAGGGTTCAAGACCTGCCTGGGCAACTTGGCGAGACCTCATCTCCACAATAAATCAAATATCAGCCGGGCATGGTAGCGCGCGCCTGTAGTTCCAGCTACTTGGAAGGCTGAGGCGGAAGGATCACCAGAGCCCAGCAGGTCGAGGCTGTGGTGGCCGGGAGCATGCCACTGCACTCCAGTCTGGGCGACAGAGTGAAACTCCAACTCAAAAAAAAAAAAAACTAGCCAGGGATGGTAACGTGTGCCTGTAGTTCCAGCTACTTAGAAGGCTGAGGTGGAAGGATTGCTGGAGCCCAGCCAGTTGACACTGGGGTGGCTGTGAGCTTGCCACTGCACTCCAGCTTGGGTGACAGGGTGAGACTCCAACTCAAATAAAAAAAACAAAACAAAACACAACAGCCGGCTGGGCACAGTGGCTCAAGTCTGTAATCCCTGTACTTTGGGAGGCCTAGGCGAGAGGATTGCCTGAACTTAGGGGGTTTGACACCAGTCTGGGCAACTCGGTAAGATCTCGTCTCTATCATAAATCAAAAAATAAGGCTGGGCTCAGGGGGCTCACTGTAATCCCAGCAGGTCGGGGCTGCGGTGGCTGTGGGTGTGCCACTGCCCTCCAGCCTGGGCAGCAGAGCGAGACTCCAACTCAAGGAAAAAATGCAACCACCACCTGAAGTCCGCAAGGAGGAGTCACCCATGGCCCATGGAGGCAGACCCTGCCCGGGAGCCCAGAGAGCTGGGCCCCTGAGAAGGGCATGTGGGTGCGTCGTCTAAGTGCCCTGCTGACCCTGTGAGAAACAGAGCCAAGATCCCACTTCTGCTGACCACCCCTCCATGCCAGGAAGGACAGTGAGGGCACGGAGGGAAGAGCAGAGACAGGCCTGAAACACACGCGTGCTGGCATCTAGCCTCAACATGGCGTCCCAGATACAAAAGGATGAAGACAGAGGCTGCACGGTCTCCAAAGGCGTCTCGACGATCAGACACCCGGTGATGCAGGTGAGAGACTGTGATCAGAAGGCCTCAAGGAAACCTTGGCCATGACCACCGTACCTGTGCGACAAACTGGCATGTGGAGGAGTCAGGGGCCTGGTCTGAAGCCTGCCCAAGGACTGTGGCCTGGTGAGGCAGAGGCTCGCGCCCCTCCCTCCCACGGTTCCCCTGCATCTCTCCCCCAGCCCCCCAACCCAGGGAACACAGACACTTCTGTGCCCTTCCAGACACACTCCGCAGACATGCAGGCAGGGGACGTCAGCCCTTCCGTCTTTCGCACCCTCACCTTTCGCACCACGAGACATTCCGAGGACGACACAGTGCTCCCTCGTCCCTGTGCGGGCCACACAGTGTCCCAGAGACTGGGTGCATCGCAGTTTCTCCACCAGCCTCCTGCTGACGGGCACGTGGGCTGCTGGCAACCTTTTGCCAAAACCAACGGGGCTACCCTGAGCCACTGCATGCCAGGGTCTGAGTCTACCTGGAGAACAAGCCCTAGGGGCGGGGCCTGCCGCCAAGGTGGAGTCTGCCCTGCCACCAGCTCCCTCTCCGCGGGGTGGGCTGGCTCACACGCCCACTGCCGGGCGACAGCTGCAGTCTCCCGCCCCCTCACTGACAGATCGTCCTTCACCTGGTGGGAAGGAAAATGGAGGGCTGTGGCGCACACACAGACCTGTACGTGGACAAGGTGAGCGCCGGGCCGGGCACACCTGCGTGGCCAGGGCCCACCGAGGCAGGGCGCCAGCCGCCCCCGGGAGCCCCACGAGCGGCCCCCACCGCAGCCCCAGGCCAGTCCTGGGCGTGGACACGGGGTGCTTCCCAGCTCTCCCCAAACAGAGCTGCTTCCGGCACAGCCTGTGCTTTCCTAGAGGCTGAGTGCCATCGCTAGGTCCCAGAGCCACTGCAGTTCCCTTCCGAGACACTCAGCCCGACCTGTTTTAAGCAGGGCTGCCGACTGTGCTCTTCTCGTTCCCAGGGAACTCACGAAAGCAGACCTTTGCCAGCGACAGGAGTTGTGGGTCATTTTCCCCAGTTTTGTTTTCCCCGGTTTATCTTCCCCAGTTTATTTTTTATAAATCATCCAAAGATATTCAACCTCACTCACAAAAAGTTGAAATTAAAAACAATGGGCCTGGTGCAGTGGCTCACACCTGTAAGCCCAGCGCTTTGGGAAGCCAAGGCAAGAGGATTTGCTTGAGCCCAGAAGTTTGCAACCAGCCTGGACAACATAGTGAGTCCTTATCTCTACGGGAAAAAAAAAAATCAAAAACCTAGCCAGCACACGCCCGTAGTCTCAGCTACTCAAGAGGCTGAGGGGGGAGGATCACCTGAGCCCAGAAGGTAGAGGCTGCGGGGAGCCAAGGTCATTCCACTGCACTCCAGCCTGGGCAACAGAGTGAAACCCTGACTCAAAAAAAGAAAAAAATTCTCTGAGCCCTCAAGGCAGGTAGAAGGGTGAGAAAAAATCCCGAGAAAAAGTGCCACCAAATTGAAGTTTTTCCAGCCAGGCACAGTGGCTTGCAATAAAATTTAAAAATTAGCCGGGTACTGTGGTGCGCACCTGTGGTTCCAGACGGAAGGATCGCCTGAGCCCAGCAGGTCGAGGCTGTGGTGGCCGTGAGCATGCCACTGCACTCCGGCCTGGGCCACAGTGAGGCTCTGACACACACAACACACACACACACAAAACGGCAGATTTTCCTTTTACTACCCATCCCCACCCAGTGGCAGGCAGCCCTGGGACCTGAGCCCAGCGCTGGCCAAGGGAGCCATGGTGCCATCTACCGGGGACCTGCGGGAAGAACACCTGGGCCTGCCACATTCGCCATGCCCTCGGCTGCTGGCAGACGCGGACGCCAGGCCAGCAGGTGCATGGGCCATGCGAGCTACTGAAAAGGCCGGTGCTGACCAGCTGGGCCCTGCAGTGGGGCTGCAGGGGCTGGCACAGAGCCAGGTGCAGGAGCCGAGGCCACCAGGAAGACATGGCAGGCGTCTGAGAAAGGACTTCGGTCACCTCCCTCTGGGCCGCCCTCGGCTGAGCCGCCCACCAGCATGGCCGGAAGGGAAAGGCTTTGGCAGACCTGGGAGCCCATGGGAGCACGGATGTTTCTGCAGCCCTGTGAGTCCCTGTCACCTGCAGAGCCTCGGGGTGAGGGGGGATCCCGACACAGCCATGGCCCGCACAGCACCCAGCACGGCCCCCTCCCCTCTGGACGTGAACCCTGTCCTTCCAGTGCTGGCTCCTGGCTTCCCTTCTCAACATGCCTCAGTTTCCCCATCTGTAAACTGGGTCTGAGAGTGCTAACTTCACAGGGCTTTTGTGAGGCACCAACAAGAGGCAAGACACAGTATCTGGTACAGAGGGAGCGCCCAGGAAAGAGACACTGACAGGGCCCCAGCCAGGTGCCCACAAGGAGCACACAAAGGGGGGACACCAGGGACACAGACGCCCTCAGCACGCCCACCCCTCTCGGTCAGCCGCAAGTGCTCCGCGGGTCCCACCGTGCGCTCAGACACAGGGCCAGTGTGGGACACAGGGGCAAGGGGTGTGCAGGGGCCACAGAAAGACCGTCACGGAGGCACCAGCATGGCTTCCACCCAGGAAGCCTCAGGCCTGGTCTCAAGCATCAACAGCCAATGGCCTCCCGGGTACCCCCATGACCAACACCTTCCAGGCCATCAGTGAGCCCAGCACCAACTCAGCTTGGCCTAAGGGGGGCACAAAAACACATAAGGAAATTAGAACTATTGGGCGCCTCCCCAAACAACAGATTATCTAAAAGAACTTTAGGTCCTTAAGGTGAGCACACTCTGCCAAGTCCTGGAGGGCTGTGTTAAGAAGGATTCTGGGAATCGGAAGGAAGAGCAGGCCCGTCACTTGGGATGCTACGGGGTTGCTGTTCAGAACCTCCGCAGCCCAGTCCCAGCTCCGTCACAAGCATGCTCCTCGGCACCATCAGGGCTCCTGGACACCCTGGCCTGGGAGAAGGCTCCAGCGTGTACATACACACAGACTGGCAATTCCTGGAACAGGAGCAGTATGCCCTTCAGGGTGGGGGATGTCCACGCGGGCTGGGTGTGAGAGCCCTGACTCAGGCAGCAGGAGGGAGCCGGCGCCACCCAAAGCCCCTCAGCAGGGCAGACCCACCAGGGGGTGGTCGGGCAGCCACGGCCTCCTACCGGCTGGAGGCCCGACGCTTGGAGCCCCGCTGAGGGAGTCGAGGGCGAGGCTCTTCTCCGTGGCACCGTCTGCACCTGCCGCCCCTGAGAACACCGGCCTTGGCCTCTTCGTGTGCCAGCTGGGCAGAGAGCCGGAGGAGCAGCCTGGCCACCTGAGCCCGTGGGCCGGGCGCTGGGCAGCCCATGACCCCTTCAGCCCGCCTAACCCCAAGCAGGCACCAGCTCCAGGTCACAGCGCGAGCTCCGAGGTGTGGAAAGGTGCTGGGAGGGGCTGTGCTGGAATGCTCCGGCCAAAGCCCAGGCTGCTCCAGGCGCCCCAGTTGGGAAAGGCAAGGTCACAGCAACAGCAATGACGACCCAAGACGGCCACAACAGCCATCATGTCCAGATCGCGGCTCCAAAGGGGCATTTGCGTACGGCTTCAGCTGTGGACATGAAGAGACGGTACAGCGCAGGGTCAAGTTTTTGTTTTGTTTTGAGTTGGAGTCTCACTGTCGCAGCCTCGCCTCCGCCTTCCGAGTAGCCGGAACTACAGGCGCGCGCTACCACGCCCGGCTGATTTTTGATTTATTGTAGAGAGGAGGTCTCGTTGCCCAGGCGGGTCTCGAACCCGCGGGCTCAGGCCATCCACTCACCTCAGCCTGCCAAAGGCGCGGGATTACAGGCTGAGCCACCGAGCCCGGCTAAATATTACCATTTCAATATGTAATTTAAAAAAAAACTTTTTTTTTTTTGAGTTGGAGTCTCACTCGGTCGCTCAGACTGGAGTGCAGTGGCCACTCCCGGCCACCACAGCCTCGACCTGCTGGGCTCTGGCGATCCTTCTGCCTCCGCCTTCCGAGTAGCCGGAACTACAGGTGCACGCTACCACACCCGGCTGATTTTTTGATTTATTGTAGAGATGAGGTCTCGCCAAATTACCCAGGCGGGTCTCGAACCCACGGGCTCAGGCAATCCACTCACCTCGGCCTCCCAAAAGCGTGGGATTACAGGCTGAGCCACCGAGCCCAGCTTGGGTCAAGTTTTAAAAATCAGATCAGGCCGGGCTCAGTGGCTCAGCCTGTAATCCCAGCACTTTGGGAGGTCAAGGCAAGAGGATTGCCTGAGCCTGTGGGTTCAAGACCCACCCAGGCAACTTGGTGAGACCTTGTCTCTATAATAAATCAAAAACTAGTCAGGCGTGGTAGCACACACCTGTGGTTCCAGCTACTCGGAAGGCTGAGGCGGAAGGATCGCCGGAGCCCAGCGGGTCGAGGCTGCAGTGGTCGGGAGCATGCCACTGCACTCCAGCCTGGGTGACAGAATGAGACTCCAACTCCAAAAAAAATTAAAAAATAAAAATCAGATCACAGGCCAGGCAGTGGCTCATGCTTGTAATCCCATCATTTTGGATTGCCTGAGTCCAGGTGTTCGAGACCAGCCTGGGCAACTTGGCAAGACCTCATCTCTACAATAAATCAAAAAATTAGCCAGGCGTGGCAGAGCATGCCTGTAGCTCCAGCTACTTGGAAGACTGAGGCAGAAAGATCGCCGGAGCCCTGGGAGAGGCTGCAGTGGCTATGAGCGTGTCACTGCACTCCAGCCTGGTGACAGAGTCAGATTCCAACTCAAAAAAAATCAGATCACAAAGCAATGGAAAGCCCAGCCTCAGGCTGCCAGCCATGCCAATGTCTGGGTGGTAGAACCATGGGGAACGCTTTCACTTAAAAACAGGTTGACGTGCAGTCTCAATTTTTAAAAATATTATAAACACATGTTGTTTTTACAGTCAGGGAGGGTGGAAACCTCAAAAAGGATCACTCCTATGGAATCCGGCAGCAAGCCCAAGGACGGCAGACCGCCCTCAAGTCCAGCCAGCGCGGCTGCGGCTCGTCCCAGAACTCTGTGAACTGCTGGGGCCCCGTCCTAGCCCTTCTTCCACCTACAGGAACAACAGGGGAGGGGCCGCAGTCCTCTTGGCCGGGCGCACACCTCTCAGGAGCCTGGCTCCCCTCTCCAACCAGGGGCGGGTCCTCCCGAGAGGTCTCCGAGGGCTTCGCCCCCAAGCCACCCAGAGGCACGCTCTCTCCGGTCACCCCTCCTGACTGCACTACGTTCTGGGTGCTCAGCGTCCTCCTGCTCAGCTGCGGGGTGCCAAGCTCCAGGATGCCCGCTCACAAGGAGAAGTGACGGCACCGGCTGAGGAGGAGCTGGCCGGGGGACGTGGGCCTTCTCCATGGGGTCTGACTGCAGAGGCCAGGGAGGCGGAGAGGCCACCCCACAGGGAGGAAGGACCATGGTCAACCTACCACTGCACCTGCAACCACTGCCAGGTGACCACCACTTCCAAATCTAAGCAAAATGCAGAGACAGGAAATTCAGAGTGAAAAGATCATTGCCTCAGTTTCCAGAGACAGAAAGCTGATGTGGCTGCCAGGAGCTGGGGTGGGAGAATGGACGAGTCTTGCCTGATGGGTGCAGAGTTTTCATTCAGGAAGATAAAAAGCTCTCTGAAATGGACAGTGGTAACAGTTGTATAACTATGGACACAGAATGGCAAATTTTAGATTCATGTGTGTAAAAAGCATTTAAAAATGTCTTCCTCACTACAAAAAAAAATTCTTTGCACGTCAAAGAACTTGAACGCAGATGAAAAACAAAAAGGTAAGACCTATCAATGGATATGAAACTTAGTGGGCAAAGCAGCACTTTGGGAGGCGGAGGTGAGTGGATTGTCTGAGCCTGTGAGTTCGAGACCAGCCCAGGCAACTCGGCGAGACCTCATCTCTACAATAAAAATAAAAAATTAGCCAGGCGTGGTAGTGCATGCCTGTAGTTACGGCTACCTGGAAGGCTGAGGCAGAAGGATCACCAGAGCCCAGCAGGTAGAGGCTGCGGTGGCTGTGAGTGTGCCACTGCACTCCAGCCTGGGCGACCGAGTGAGACTCCAACTCAAAAAAAAAAAGAAAAAGAAAAAGACAAGACTTAGCAGAGCGTGATGGCACGTGCCTATAGTCCCAGTTACTCAGGACGCTGAGGCGGAAGGATCACCTGAGCCCAGGAGGTCGAGCCTGCCTTGAGCTGTGATGGTCATGACCATGCTGCTGAACTCCAGCCTGGGCAAGAGGCTCCGACTGAAACAATAAGAACAACAAAACAGATATCCATGGGATGGTAAGAAATAGGACGCGGGAGACAAGGAGGAGGACAGGAAGCAACATTTACACACACACACACACACACACACACACACACACACACACACACAGTCTTGAAGAATTACACAGCAAGGCTTCACATGCCAAAAAAACAAATACATAAAATCCATGAGGACACGAAGTGGCCATGAAATGGAACATCACACAGTAACAAAGGAGCCTGTTACGAATGAAGTAAATTACTCTAAGGAGGTGGAGAGGGAAAGAACAGACCTAAATAACCCTGGAAGAACAGTACCTTGACTGGAGGCTGTGAGAATAAAGACAAAAACTGCACATAACGGCACACTCTAACTAGTACGTCTGTTTCTCCCAGGATATGGGTTAACAACTCTGAAATAGCTTTGGGCAAATACTAGGGCTGAACAAACCAGCAGACACATGGCTCGAGTCAGGTGAGAAAGAAGCAGCAAGGAAAGAAGGGAGGAGGTTAGGGTGCGCCTGTGCTGTTGGGCTGAAGTCAGAGGAATCACTATGGACCTGTTTTGAATATAAATGCAAACAGATAAGTATAGAAATGTAGCCGGGCGTGGTAGCACACACTTGTAGTTCCGGCTACTTGGAAGGCTGAGGCGGAAGGATCGCCGGAGCCCAGCAGGTCGAGGCTGCGGTGACCGTGAGCGTGCCACTGCACTCCAGGCTGGGCAGCAGAATGAGACTCCACTCAAAAAAAAAACTAGCTAGATGTAGTGGCACACACCTGTGGTTCTAGCTACTGAACCACACCTGTGGTTCCAGGCTAAGGTGAAGGACTGCCTGAGTCCAGCAGGTGAGGCTGTGGTAGCTGTGATCATAACACTGACTTCCAGCCTGGACAATGGTGGGAGACTCCGACTCCAAAAAAACAAAAACAGAAGAGAAACATAGGAGAGCTTTCTCACTCCACCGGTGAAGACCCAGGAAGCAGGTGGCCATCTGCAAACCAGGAGGTAGGTCCTTCCAAACACCTTGTTCTGGGACGTCCCAGCCTCCAGAACTAGGAGAATCATCGTCTGCTGTCTAGGCCACCAAGTCCATAGTATTTTTGTTGTAGTAGCCCGAGCAGACTCAGGTAAGACCTATCAATGGATATGAAACTTAGTGGGCAAATCAGGGCGAAAAACAGGGCATCCGCATACTCCCCATTGTACGTCCCCACAGGATCTTTATTAATTAGCAAGGGAACAACAGTAACCTCACAGTGGAGAAATCTGGCAGACATCACCCTCACCAAGTGATCAAGGTTAACGTCACCAGGAATGAGATGTTGCAACACCATGTAGCTTTGATAGGATGTCCTGCGACACATCTCTTCTGTGGTTTTCTTGCCAAAAATGCAAAACCTCAATCTAATCGTAAGAAAATAGCAAACTCAAACTGAGGGACATTCTACTAACAACTGGAGTGCTCTTCCAAAGTGTCAAAGTCCTGAAAGACCAGGAAGGGTCGAGAAGCTGCCACAGATCAAAGGGACTAAGGAGACCGACCTGTCCACACAGCAACAGGCCCTGAATCGGATCCCAGATCAGATCCTGGAACAGAAAAAGGACTTCAGTGGGGAAACTGACAAAATTCTAAGATGGGCGGATTGGTTCGTGGGTACTGCCCTGTTCATTTCCCATTTTGATAACTGCACTATGGGTGCCCGTGATGTCATATTACGGGAAGACGGGCCAAGGGTATCTGGGCACTCACTATTTGTTTTAGCTGTTCGAAAATTATTTTAAAGTAAGACAGCGGTGGGGAAATAATTCAGGAGTGTGCATTTTACACGCCAGAGAAACATTCATGGCAAAACGAACGCAAAATCAAGAACCACTTTTGCACTTGCGGGAGGGGGGCGTGAGCGGTCTAGGATCCACCCCGTGGCCAAGGGCCTGGCCAGGGCAGCGAGGCTGGGCTGCAGGAGACCGAGCCCTCTGCCCTCACTCTGCCACTGCCAGCGCTCTTGACCTCCGCGACACCCTGGCGGGCACTGAGACACAGCTGGGGGCCGGGCCACGGGATGGCAGTGCTGCCCGAGGCCTCCAGGTCACCCTGTGCCCGGGCCGGCGCCTGCGCCCACATCACCCGCGCCACTCACCTGCGGAGGAGCGACTGCTTCAGGCTCTTGCAGGTGGCAAGGGACTCCCCGGTGAACAGGTGGCACACGACGACGTGCAGGCAGCAGGCCATGAAGGCCAGCACCGCATCGGGCTGGAGAGTGCCGCGGCGGGAGACCAGGCACAGGCGCTGCAGCGAGGAGCACTGGCTCAGCGCCTGGAAGAACTGGGCGTTGGCGCTGAAGTAGGGCTGCTCCAGCCTGCGGGGAGAGAGGGCGCTGTGAGCCCCGGAGGCGCCGGCTGCCAGGCCCGGGCCAGGCCAGCGGGCCGTCTGGGTGTGTGGGCGTGGGCCTCCGGGTCTGGGCCTGGCCCAGCCGCTCCCGCCCGCGGATACCACCAGCCCCTGGGGCGCTGGGTGAGGACTCAGACTCTAGGGCTCTCCCTTGGAGATTCCGATCCGGGAAGGGCCCAGTGGGCCTGGGGCAACCAGCCAGCCGCTGTCCACGGACCCCACTAAGAGTCGCCGACTCGAGGCCATCAGCGTCTGTGCCCACAGCCTGCTCGTGTTTGCTGCACTGCCTGCTCGGCACACCCGGCTGACCCCCGCGCACCCTGCTCCCCCCACACTGACCTGCTGGGCACAGGGATGCAGAGGAGCCTACACGCGGTCCCTGAGCTCAGCTTGACGGGCAGACGTGAAGAACGACCGCCACGGGAGGGACGGACCCAGGAGGCGGGGGTGAGGGTGCCGCAGCCAGGCGGGGACCGCTCCAGCTACGACAGAAAGCGTGGGCAGCGCTGGAAGGCTCCACGGCCAGAGGGGAGGCTGACGGGGAGTGGGGCCATGCTGAGAAGCTGAGACTGCAGCTCGCAGGCAGCATGGGAGACTGCGGGTGTCTTCCTGGGGACACCTGTTTCTAGGGAAATGGACAGCCGGGGAGGGGCCGGGCCGTGGGGCAGGAAGGCGGCTGCACAAGTCCGCACCAAGGCGACGGCTACAGGGGTGAAGAGGGGAGGACACAGGGAAAGGCCAGGACTTCGGAAAGGGGAGCAGCGGCAACACGCTAGATCCTTCCATGGAAGTCTGGTCGCCCAGACAGGACGCTAAAAGGACAGAGCAGGTTTCGGGGACACGGGGACAGACATGGGGACACATCACTATGGAGAAGGACCTAAGGGGAAGGCTGTGGGAAGGGAGGCGGTCTGAGCCGAGGTAGGACACGGGCCGCCATGGGCCCCTGGAGATGAGAGTCCAGGGGGCGCGGAGAAAGCCGGAGTGGAGTCAGGCACCTCAGGAGCTGCCAGGAGAGCCTGGGTGGAGGAAGGAGCGGCCACGGGAGGGGAGAGAGGCTGGTGTGGGCTGAACTGCATCCCCGGTGCGCCTACAGGAGTCCTGACCTCGGGCTCTGTGCGTGCAGCCTTGCTTGGATAGTCTTTGCTGATACACATGCATTAAAATGAGGGCCTACTGGACTAGGGGGGCTTGAAATCCAATGACTGGCTCCTCCTGAAAGGCCAGGTGAAGGCACGGAGACACAGAGACAGAGGGAAGACAGCTGTGTGACAAGGGGCAGAGACTGGGTGACACAACCACAAGCCAAGGAGCCCCCGACTCAGCCGGCAGCCACCAGAGGCCAGGAGGGAGCGCGGGACAGACGCTCCCTCACAGCCCCCAGAAGGAACCAGCCCTGCCCCTTCTTGACTTCACACTTCTGGCCTCCAGAATCCTTAAGCTCCTGCTCTTTTAGGCCCCTCTGACTGTGGTCAACTGCTCCAGCAGCCCCAGGACACTGGCACGAACGCAGAGGAGGGGTGAGCTGCAGGCACCAGCAGCACAGAAATCCTCCATGCTGAGTTACATGAAAAGACCACGACAGGCTCGGGAAAAGAAGTCAGCGTGAGCCGGGCTCGGTGGCTCAGCCTGTAATCCCACGCCTTTGGGAGGCTGAGGTGAGTGGATGGCCTGAGCCCGCGGGTTTGAGACCCGCCTGGGCAGCGAGACCTCATCTCTACAATAAATCAAAAAATCAGCCGGGCGTGGTGGCGCATGCCTGTAATTCCGGCTACTCGGAAGGCTGAGGCGGAAGGATCGCCGGAGCCCAGCAGGCCGAGGCTGCTCCACTCCAGTCTGGGCGACAGAGTGAGACTCCAACTCAAAAAAAAAAAACAAAAAAAAAAACCAAGAAGTCAGCGTGGATCCTGCACACACACAGATGTTCTAGAAGAGCACACAAGAGAATCTACTCACAACGACGCCCTCTGAAGAGCCAAACTAGGCTTGGGGAACACCTGCCTGGGTAGGCATCCTTTCCAGACACACACACAGGTCACTCTGCATGCGTGAAAGCGCACCTTAGCGGTCATCGGGGAGTCACCGGCCTCCTGGCCAGAGAACCCGGGCTGGCAGCCCAAGCAGGAGAAGGACTCGCTGCAGGGACACGGGCGTCCAAGGCGGGCAGCCCCGGGAAGCCGCGGTACGGGGAGGGGCCCTCATTGCCAGTGGGCTGACCTTCAACCCCAGTCAAGCAAAGTCCCAAAGCCCACTGCCTCCGAAAGCCGGAGGAGACAAAAATCCAAGACAAAGTCTCCCGAGGAAATTGCTTTCTACATGGCTTCCTTGGTCTGTGGTTGCCTGCATTCGGCCTAAGAACGCGCGATGGAAACGGGAGCGCTCCAGAGGGCCACTGGGCTTCCACCGACATCAATTTCTCAACAAGCCACCCACACCACTGGCGGATTCTGTGCAGACGGCAGTGGCCACCCGGCGCACCCCAGGGAGACCAGGGCAGGACGGTGCCCGCCGCGGTCACGCTGCTCTCTCCCAGAGGACAGCGAAGCGCACCCCTTTGGCACCTGCCCTGAGGCCCAGGCCTGTGCGAACCACTCCCTGCAGAAACCCGCCTTAAACTGGAACCGGGAGTCTCGCTGCAGCTGTGGCCCGACCCACAGGACACACACAGCCCCCAGGTGGGCCAGGACCCCAGGGAAAACTGGGAGGCCTGCTTCTCACTGCATACAGACCAAGCCTAGCTGCTGACCTCCTGGGATGCCCCGAGGAGACAGCCTGCAGCAGGGGGCTCTTACATAAATGGAGAAACTTCCCGGATGGGCAAGAAATGCCTGCCCGCCCCACCTGCACAAGGCAGCGGGCACATGCAGCACATCTGTTACATCCTCCCTTACAGCCCAGGCAACGTAGCAAGAAAATAGAAAATACACTAGCCGGTGTGGTGGCGGACACTTGTCATTCCAGCTACTCAGGAGGCTGAGGTGTGAAAGCCACCTCATTTGAGGCCAGGAGTTCAAAGCTGCACTGAGCTATGATCGTGCCACTCCAGCCTGGGCAACAGAGCAAGATCCTCTATCATTCCTAAATGAGTCACTTACACCACCGACAGGTTCTGTGTAGCACTCTCAGAAACAAACAGGCAGCCGGGCTTGGTGGCTCAGCCTGTAATCCCGTGCCTTGGGAGACTGAGGTGAGTGGATTGCCTGAGCCCACGGGTTCGGGACCTGCCTGAGCAACTTGGCGAGACCTCATCTCTACAATAAGTCAAAAATTAGCCAGGCGTGGTAGCACGCGCCTGTTGCTCCAGCTACTTGGAAGGCTGAGGCAGAAGGATCGCGGAGCCCAGCAGGTCGAGGCTGAAGTGGCCGAGAGTGGCCACTGCACTCCGGTATGGGCGACAAAGTGAGACTCCAACCCCCCCCCAAAAAAAGAAAAGAAACAAGCAGGCGCTGAGTGCAGTGGCTCAAGTCTGTAATACCATCACTTCGGGAGGCCGGGGTGAGAGGATTGCCTGAGCCCATGGGTTCAAGAACAGGCTGGGCAACGTAGTGAGACCTCATCCCTACAATAAAACAAAAAATTATCTGGGCATGGTAGTATGTGCCTGTAGTCCCAGCTACTCGGAAGGTTGAATTGGAAGGATCATCTGAGCCCAGCAAGTTGAGGTTGTGGTGGCCATGAGTGTGCCACTGCCACCCAGCCTGGGTGACAGAGTGAGACTTCAACTCAAAAAAAAAAAGGAACTAGTAGGCTCAAGCAATCCTCTTGCCTCCACCTCCCAAAGTGCTGGAATTACAGACAAGAGCCGCTGTACCCAGCCTCAAGAATGTTTTCAAAAGTGGGAAAGGCCGGGCTCAGTGGCTTAGCCTGAAATCCCAGCACTCTGGGAGGCCGAAGCAAGAGAATTGCCTAAGCCCAGGAGTTCAAGACCAGCCTGGCCAACTTGGTGAGACCTCGTCTTTACAATAAATCAAAAAACTAGCTGGGCGTGGTGGCATGTACCTGTAGTTCCAGCTACTTGGAAAGCTGAGGTGGAAAATTGTCTTGAGTCCAGCAGGTCGAGGCTGCAGTGGTAGCGTGCCACTGCACTCCAGCCTGGACAGTGAGACTCCGACTCAAGGAAAACAAAGGTGGTGAGAAAGTGTTTTAAGTAACACATATTTTGAATCCCAAAGCCCTAAGGGAAGCATCCCTCTGCAGGCCTGGCAGTGGGAAGCTGGAGGTGTGCTCCTGGTGCCACTAAGCCTGGAGCCAGAAAATCGCCTGGCTCCCTCCAGACAGCAGGGGACGGAAACAGCAGGTGAGGACAGGCTGTGGTCCCTTGGTCGCTAGGTGGCAGTGCAGGTCTATATTACCTGCCAAAGGTCTTCTCAAGCCTCCAGGGTCACAATCCAAGTCCCCAGAGCGTGCCAGATTCTTCCACCCTGGAGAAGTCACCTGTCACGGGTGCTTGGGACAGGCGATAGGGAGTGTCCTGTGCACTCATGCTGCCCTGGCAAAGGGCTGGCAGGTCCAGCCTTCCCCAGGGTGCTCCTGCGGCCCGCACACCACCCAGGACGGCTGGTGGAGCTGACCTAACTCAAGTAACCCACAGCGTCTGCAGGCAGGACAGAGGAGGAGAAAAAGGTGCCCAGTGTGCTCAGCCTCCCCGTACGGGAGCCTTCCAGCCAGCAAGGATCTGTCGCCAAATCCCACCCCCGGGGAGCAGGGGAAGTGGGTCTCCTCGTGGCTCTGGGGCACGAGAAGATGCGCAGACCGTTGGGGAGGGCCCCTGCAGGCCAAGGCGACTTCTAGGCAGGGCACCAGGGCTTGGCTGACCAAGCCCTCCTGCATCCAAGGTCACGGCAGCCAGGGTGGCTGCCGCTCTCCCCACGGGCAGGGCTGCCCCCAGCGGGGCCAGCAGGCACCCTCTTCCGCCCACCTTGCAGCTCTCTGGCCCCGAGGCGTGCTGCGCATCCGAAGCTGGGCGAGGCCGCACCAGGACACTTGCTCTGCACCAGCACCGCCTCCTCGCAGGAACCTGAGCGGGCCCAGAGCTGGGGCCGCGACGGAGCAGCAGTGGCAGAAGCTGCCAGCCTGGGATGCCAGGCCCGCCTTCCCAGGAGCCTTCTGCCAGCAAGTGCAGGAGCCGGACCTGGCAGGCCGCCTGGGATCGACATCCCCGCGTCCCAGCCCCCCAGCTCCGAGCGCCATCTCCCTGCGGCTCCTGCCCACGGGCAGCGAGCACCACCTGCTCCTCTCGCTCCAGCTTCCTGGGCTGGCCTGCCGCAGAAGGCAGGGATCCACGGGAACAGGGCCATCTGGCCACGTTCTAGAAGCCGGTGTTTGTTCTGAACAGGCAGTACCAGCGCAGAGCAGACGTGGTTCTCAGCGGCCGCTGGGCACTGGCTCGAGTTTGTCACAGAGAAGCCATTATGAGTGGGGCCAGGTTCTCAGGCCGGCCCACAAAACCCATTATCCCAAGTCCCACGGCCTCCCCAGCCACACACAGATCGCTCCCAGACCCTGAGGGCTACTCGGTGACCACGAAATGCTGCTTGCCCTATGAGGCAGGAAACCAGCTGCGTGCCACGGTCAAGTTCATTAACTTGCTTTCCTCATCTGTGAAGCGGGAACAGCAGTGTCCACACTCATCCGTAGACATCACCCGGCAGAGGTCACACGAGCTCACAGGTCCACTCGACCCCAAGCCCCTGCCACCACCTCTTCCTCTGGCCTCTGGAACACCTGCCCCTCCGCCACCCCCTTCTCTGCTGGCTCCCCTGCTGATTCTGCTTCCTGTTCCTGGCCGCTCCTCGTCTGCGCCCAATCTGTGGACTCATCTCACTTCACGGCTAAAGGCCATTCATGCGCTGAGGACACCAAAGCAACTCCTCGGGCCCAACCCTGGCCTGGGCTCTGGGCTGGGACTGCTGGCCAGCCCAGCGGAGTCCACTGCGTGCCTTCTGTGGCCTGGGCTGTTCTAGACCCCCTGGATTCAAGCCATCCTCCCGCCTTGGTCTCCTGAGTAGCTGGGACTACAGGCACACACCTCGCCATGCCCGGCTTCACTGCCGTCGTCTGTCTTTATCAAGCACTCCCTGACAACAGCCAAGTGGGCTGGCTGAAGTTCAGGCAGAAGTACACAGTCTCGTGGCTTAACAGGAAACAAGAACTGAGGGTGACACCGACACACCCAGAGAGACCTTGGCTTGGAGTCTGCTCCTACTAGAACCCAGATGCACACCTGGGGTCTCTGGATTCAGGAAATGTTCAGTTCCCTGACATAGGACGTGAACAGGACTGAGAGAGCAGACCTCACAGTGTCTCTCCAGGCTTGGGCAGCCCACTGGCCACACTCCTCAGCACTCCTGCAGGACTGGCAAGGAGGCACAGGAAGGGACAAGGCAGGAGGACCCGCTGGGTAGACATGCACCAGTGAGAAGAGGGAGGGGGCCATTGCCTTGCTAGACTCTGGTGTGGCCATGTGCTCTCTGAGCCAGGGCTGTCGCCATGCTTCCTGGCTTTGGCCTCCTCCCCACCTT
Organism: Cephalopachus bancanus; assembly: GCA_027257055.1. Taxonomy (NCBI): domain Eukaryota; kingdom Metazoa; phylum Chordata; class Mammalia; order Primates; family Tarsiidae; genus Cephalopachus; species Cephalopachus bancanus. The sequence goes on along the minus strand of JAPVLO010001684.1, from coordinate 72,435 downwards.
GGGGAGGTGAACCTTTTCTTTCTCTCTCTAATTTACTTTTAATATAAACTATTGCCAGGCTCGGTGGCTCAGCCCGTAACCCCGCGCCTTGGGGAGCCTGAGGTGAGTGGATTGCCTGAGCCCGTGGGTTCGAGACCCACCTGGGCAGCAAGACCTCATCTCTACAAGAAATCCAAAAAACAGCCAGGCGTGGTAGCGCATGCTGTAATTTCGGCTACTTGGAAGGCTGAGGTGGAAGGATCATCGGAGCACAGCAGGTCGAGGCTGCAGTGGCCGGGAGCGGCCACTGTACTCCAGTCTGGGTGACAGAGTGAGACTCCAACTCAAAAAAAATAAATAAATAAAAATAAACTATATTTTCTAATCTAAAAAAAGGGGGGGAGGATAGAGGTGGCTGCAGAGAGGTGCACCCCTCAGAGCTCAGACAGGCTCTGAAACAGAAGTCAGCGCAGAGGCCTAACCGTGTGCTCAGAGACCACTCATCAGATATGCACAGCAACAGTGTGTTCCCTCAGTGCAGAAAGGAAGTCCAAAATTCACATGCACTTGAACTCAAATTCCTAAATCACAGGGCTTTAGAAAAGTCAGCAGTCCAGTTCTCAAGGACCGAACTGGGATGCCTGGACGGGTGCATGAATAACCGCCCTCCCGCTACCAGCCACCAGGCTCTGTATCTGCTCCAGCAGCAGATCCCGGGGCAGCCATCCTCACAGGGTCAGCCAGGATTCCGGACAGAAATACAGTTAAAACGAAGCACAGAGCAGGCTGCACTTTGGCCCACTTCCTGGTAACTTGCTAGCCGCACAGCACTAGATGCAGGCTGTCTGCAGCCCATGTTCCTACAGACAGAACCTCTGACATTAGAATCAGAAGGCTTAGCCGGGCTCGGTGGCTCAGCCTGTAATCCCGCGCCTCTGGGAGGCTGAGGTGAGTGGATGCCTGAGCCCGCGGGTTCGAGACCCGCCTGGCAGCGAGACCTCATCTCTACAATAAATCAAAAAATCAGCCGGGCGTGGTAGCGCATGCCTGTAGTTCCGGCTACTTGGAAGGCTGAGGCGGAAGGATCGCCGCAGCCCAGCAGGTCAAGGCTGCGGTGGCCGGAAGCGCCACTGCACTCCAGTCTGGGTGACAGAGTGAGACTCCAACTCAAAAAAAAAAAAAAAAAAAAGAAAAAGAATCAGAAGGCTTCGTTCAAGAATTGCTTAAGATGTTTATCAGGGTCAGGTGCGGTGGCTGAAGCCTGTAATCCCAGAACTTTGGGAGGCAGAGGCGAGAGGAATACCTGAGCCCAGGGGCTCAAGACCAGCCTGGGCAACTTGGTGAGACCTCGTCTCTACAATAAATCAAGACAACTTAGTTGGCCGTGGTGGCACACGCCTGTAGTTCCAGCTACTTGGAAGGCTGAGGCGGCAGGATCGCCAGAGTCCAGGAGGTTGAAGCTGCAGTGGCTGTGAGCATGCCACTGCACTCCAGTCTGAGCGACAGACTGAGACTCCGACTCAAAAAAAAAGATGTTTTTCAGACCACCACAGAGGAAGGGGACCAGCACGAGAACACAATCTCCTCTCCCTGTCCCGTGACTTCACTCTGCACTCAGTTGATGAACCCTGTGCCTCAGCCCACTCCAAAACTCTTTTTTTAATTAGTTGGAGTCTTACTCTGTTGCCCAGACTGGAGTGCAGTGGCCGCTCCCGGCCACCGCAGCCTCGACCCGCTGGGCTCCGGCAATCCTTCCGCCTCAGCCTTCCAAGTAGCTGGAATTACAGGCGCGTGCTACCACACCTGACTAATTTTTTATTTATTGTAGAGATGAGGTCTCGCCAAGTTGTCCAGGCGGGTCCCAAACTCGCAGGCTCAGGGAATCCACTCACCCCGGCCTCCCAAAGCACGGAATTACAGGCTGAGCCACTGAGCCCAGCCCACTCCAAACCTCTTAAGATCGCTAGCCCTGCACTCCTTGGGGAGACAGATTGGAGGCATCATCCCTACTCCTCGTTGGTAGCCTGAAGATTAAACTTCCTTCCCTGTGGCAGCCCGGTGTCTCCATGTGCTGACCTGCACGCAACCAGCCATCGCTTTGCCACTGGGAACACCAGTGGGCTTCTGGCCCCGACACCAGTAGAGACCCAGAGAGCCTCGGCAGGGCTATGCTGGGAGGAGGCTGCGGGACAGTGCCTGCCTGGCTGTGGGGCTCCGGGAACTCCAGGTGTGTGCAGCAAAGCAATCTGCCGCTTCCGCTCACACCTGCCACACACAGTCTTCTGCAGGAGGGTGGAGACTGAAAAGTTTACCTCTCAGCTGGGCACAGTGGCTCACACCTATAATCCCAGCACTTTGGGAGGCCAAGGTGAGAGCATTCCCTGAGCCCAAGGGTTCGACACTAGCTTGGGCAACTTGATGAGACCTTAACTCTACAATAAAATTTTTAAAAAATTAGCCAGGCGTGGTGGAGCGTGCCTGTGGCTCCAGCTACTTGGAAGGCTGAGGGCAGAAGGATCACCTGAGCACAGCAGGTCGGCACTGGGGTGGCCGCTGAGTGTGCCACTGCATTCCAGCCTCAGCCAAAGCGTGAGACTCTGACTCAAAAAAACCAAAAAAATCTGCTTCTCCACTCTGCGTGGCTCAAGGACCCAGGGCAAGCCCTGACCTCTGCTGGGTAAGACTCGCCGCCTCCTCCGAGCGTCCACGGGCTCATGTGTGAGACGGGGATGACAACGGCAGCCACTTCCACGGACTGCCGTGGGGAGGACAGGCCCGGCGTCTGGCCTCAGCAGAGGCAGCCTGAATGCTGGTGATGCTGGGACACCACGCGTGTCCAAGTGCCCCTAGGCCGAGACGAGATTTCACATCCTCGTTCACCCCACCAGCTGAGGACCCAGAGCCCAGCAAACCCGCCTAAGCCCTGCCCCTGCCCTCTCCCTCCCCTCAAGCCCTGGCAGTGCTGAGGGCCGATGCCACGCTACATTTTGGGTCATTTTTCCAGACTGGATCTATCTGCCAAGATTTTCAAATACATCTCAAGGTGACAAACGATTTGTTGTTGCTGATGCTGTAGAGACAGGGTCCTTCTCTGTCACCCAGGCTGGTGTGAAGGGGCCCAACCAAAGTTCACTGCAGCCTCAAAACTCCTAGGCTCAAGGGAGCCTCCTGCCTCAGTCTCCCAAGCAACTGGAACTACAGGCACACCACCGTGCCCAGTAACTTTTCTTTAAAGCTTTTTGCAAAGGGGAGGTCCTGCTATGATGCCAGGATGCTCAGACTCCTGTCCTCAACGATCCTCCTGCTTCCACCTCCCACATTGCTGGGATTACAAGCGTGAGCCGTTGTGCACAGCCTCAAGTTATCAAATTCTTCTTCTTTAGATACTGAGACCTCGCGAGCACACCCTTCACCTCGCCGCGTAATTCAGTAGCTCCATCTCACGCTTGGCTCCGGAAGTGCCAAGGGGCCCGACACGGCCCCGAGTGTGGTCTCGCCTCCGCCCTCTCTGAGGCGGGCCCTGCCACGCTGCTTCCAACCCCCATCGCCGCCAGGAGCCTGCGGTCCCCTCCTGAGCTGACCCTCCGTCTCCTCCAACTGGTCCGCCCCGGCTCCCCCTCTCTGGGGCGAAGTCCTCCAGCACCTCCCTCACCGGCCTCACCCGCCCCATCTCCCCCCTCCCTCAGCCTCCCACCAGGCCCCGGACCTCAGAACCAACTGGGTTTCTGGCATATTTCCTCTGGGGCTCCTGCACATGCGGCACACGGTTCCAGAAAGTCCTGGCCCCACATCCCTTGCCGAACTCCGACACATCAGTCAGGGCCAGGTGCGGTGGCTCACACCCGTCATCCCAGCACTTTGGGAGGTGAGGTGAGAGGACTGCCTGAGGCCACGGGTGAGTCAGAAAGGCCTGGGTTCAAGTCCTGCCTCCTCCACCTACCAGCTCTGCTGCATGGGGACAACCACACCCCCTCGCAGGACTGTGAGAAGGACTACCCGGGACTGCGCACAACAGAGCCTCGCGTGCAGCAACCCCTCAGCTAAAGAGTAGAGATGACCACCCTGAGCTCAGCTCTCGGCCTCCTGCACCCCGGGGCTCCACCAGATGGCTCGCTGCACGTCCCCAGAGCCTCCCTGCCCCCTAAGTGGCACGCTGGAGGCTGCGCCCCACCTCTGAGCACCACCGCCAGGCAGGCCTCGGCAGGTCTGCAGCTGCTTCCCCTCTGCCAGCCTCTAGGGGCCCCCTGAGAGCCGGCAGAGGCCACAGAGGCACCACAGGCCCTCACCTGAGGTCCTTCAGCCGCTTGCAGTGCTTCAGCATGTCCAAGAGGGCGGGCATGTAGACCACCTTCCCCATCATGCCCAGGTTGGCCAGTGAGAGGGACTGGAGCTGCTGGCACTGCAGGCCGATGCTGACCAGCCCAGAGCCCGACAGCATGCCGGGCAGCTGGGCCAGCGTCAGGTGCCGCAGGAAGGCCAGCTGGCTGATGGCAGCCACCTCTGAGTCCCCGACGTTCTGTGCCCGGCTGCAGGGCGGGAGCATGTTGCGGATGGCGGGCTCGTTGCGCGGCATGGCGGAGAAGAAGCTGGAGCCGATCAGCTCGAGGTGCTCCAGGAAGGGCAGGTTCTTCAGCAGAGACCAGAACACAGAGGAAGGCTGGGGGCCTGCCTGGCCCAAGAAGGGGCCAGGACAGGACTGCACGCCGATGCGCACCTTCTTGCCAAAGCCGCAGGGCACGGCGTGCGTCACGGGCTGGGGGGGCGCGCGGTCGGCCCGCGGCGCCGCGTTGGCGACAGAGCAGACGGGCAGGGAGAGGGAGCGCAGGTGGCTCAGGCGGGCCAGAAGCTGGCAGAGGTGCCGGCCCAGGCCCTCGGGGCTGTGGTGGTGGGCGACCGAGAGGTTGAGGTGCCGCAGGTTGCAGCAGGACACCACCAGCGTCTCCAGGATGCTGCTGTCGATGTCGTCCTCCGCCTTGTGGAGCAGCGTGTCCGGGGACAGACAGTGCGTGCAGCCACTGAGGTTCAGGCTGGCCAGGCTGTGCAGGTCCTTGCCGCCCTGCAGGACCTGCTGGACCAGATGGCCGCCCGACAGCGTGCACCGGCTGAAGCTGAAGTAGAACGGGTTGTTGAACTTCAGGTGCTGGAGCAGGGACGAGCCGTTCAGCCAGGACCGGGGCAGCTGCAGCGCGTCCAGCGCCACGTTGCGGGCCATGGAGTCCAGCAGGTTCTTGGTCGCCCCGCTCTCGGCAAAGCTGCCAGGCACAGAGATGAGGAAGGCGTGCAGGTTCTCGGGCGTGCGGTCGCTGAGCACGGCCAGGTAGAGCCGCACCACCTCCTGGTTGATGTAGCCCGGGGCCAGGCGCGCGTAGAAGATGCGCAGGTTTTGGTAGTGCGGCACGTTGCTCTGGCCCACCATGAGCTGGCCCGAGAGGATGGCGCCCTCCCGCGTGCGGTCCAGGATCTCGAAGTAGAGCAGCAGCTTCTCCAGGCTGGTGCAGCAGGGCACCACCCCATAGGAGGGCGTGAACAGCGTCTGCTTGAGCTCCCGCACGCGGCTCAGCGTGGCCTTGCACTCGCTGCTCAGGTGGCTGGCGTCGAAGCCAGGGCTCACGTCGATGGCCAGCGAGCGCAGCTGCTGCAGGGCCGAGAGCATCTTGGAGAGGCGCAGGGAGGTGAGGTGGCAGCCCGAGAGGTTGACCTTCACCAGGCTGCGGCAGCGGGCCACGTGCTCCACGGCAGAGCCCGGCAGCCAGTAGCAGCCGGCCATGCTCAGCTGCTGGATCTCGTGCCCGACCTCCTTCACCAGCTGCCTCACCTTGTCCTCGCTGGCCTGCGGGACAGGGACGGGCGAGAGGAGGACAGGGCTGAAGCACCAGGCTGTCCCCAGCCCTCCGCACACCAGAGCCACGGGGAGCCCCGTGGAGGAGCCCCTCACGGAAGCTGCCCTCCCGTCCCTCCCACTTGCCTTGGGCCAGCTGTCAAGAGGCCCCAGCCGCACGGGAACCTGAGCGGTGCAGCTGTGGCAGAAAACGCAGGGGCTCCTCAGAAAGCTAAACCCAAATCTACCACTCACGTGAGCAATGCCACCCCAGGGACACACCCAAAGGAATGGAGAATCGCTCCCAGATGCCCGTGAGCCACCCACTGTGGCACTCTCCAGAAGCACCGGAGGGGACAGAGCCCACGTGCAGCAACAGACAAATGGGCAGACACACCGTGGTCTACCCGCACGATGAGTATGATTCAGTCACAGAAAAGAATGCGGGCCTGCCACACGCTGCCACACAGAGAAACCTCAGACACGCAGGCTCGGGGAATGAAGCCAGACACAGGAGGGCAAACAACGCACAGTTCCAGGGACACGAAATATCTAGAACAGGCACATTCGCAGAGGGGGCTGTGGGGGGAGGGAAAGGAGACAGGGACGCTCCACTTAGGGCGGTGGGACTGTTCTGGAGGTGGACGGTGGCGACAGCTGCTCAATTGTGTGGATGTGCTTCATGTCGCCAAATGATGCACTGAAAAACGGTGAAGATGGAAAGTTTTATGTTGTTTAATCACAATACTAAAAACTGTCAAAATGGCAAAGGCTGCCCAGCTCCTACAAAAAAATGTTTTTAAATAGTTGGGTATGGACCAGGCGCTGTGGCTCACGTCTGTAATTCCAGCCCTTTGGGAGCCGAGGCAAGAGAATTGCCTGGACCTGAGGGTTTCAGACCAGCCTGGGTAACATGATGAGACCTCATCTTTACAATAAATCAAAAACGAGCCGGGCATGGTAGCGCGCACCTGTAGTTCTAGCTACTTGGAAGGTTGAGGCGGAGGGATCGCTGGAGCCCAGCAGGTCTAGGCTGCGGTGGCCGGGAGTGGCCACTGCACTCCAGTCTGGGTGACAGAGTGAGACTCCAACTCAAAAAAAGAAAGAAAGAAAGAAAGAAAGAAATGGAAGCTGGGCCCAGTGGCTCAGTCTGTAATCCCACGCCTTTGGGAGGCTGAGGTGAGGGGATTGCCTGAGCCCACGGGTTCGAGACCCGCCCGGGCAACTTGGTGAGACCGCATCTCTACAATAAATCAAAAATTAGCTGGGCGTGGTAGCGCGCGCTTGTAGTTCCAGCTACTTGGAAGGCTGAGGCGGAAGGATCGCCGGAGCCCAGCAGGTCGAGGCTGCAGTGGCCGGGAGCGGCCATTGCCCTCCAGCCTGGGCAACAGAGTGAGACTCCAACTCAAAAAAAAAAAGCTGGGGCCCGACCTCAGGCCCCAGCCCTGCCTCACCATGCTGCCCCACTGCCCTGAGCCCTTCGCCAGGTCAGCCCCTTTCCACGCCACCTTCCCTGCATGGGGGCTGCAGCTACTCCCGCCTGGAGCCCTGAAGGCAGAGTCGCCCTCCCAGCACCCCAAGAGGAGGAAGAAGAGACACCCGCGGCACGACATGCCCCCCTACACCGACTTGGCCCTGACCGCCTTGGTGATTCAAGCTGCACCCTCCCGCAGACTGAGGCTGGCTCAGATCATCCATCAGGTCCAGGCCGTGTTCCCTTGCCTCGGAAGACTCCCGGGGTTGGAGAGACCCCACCCGCCACGACCTTTCCTCCGCCCGACCCTTCCAAGGTGCCCAAGGACCCTGCGCAGCCCCAGGCCAGGAGCAACCACTGGGCGTCGACGTGAGCCGGATCCCCAGCCGAGGCGCTACGGCTGCAGAACACGGCCCTGTACAGGCGCTGGCAGAACGAGGGCTCACGAGGAGCCTTCGCCAAGGGCCTGGGTACCTACGTGCTGTGCGGCCGGCCCTATCAGCCGTCCGGTCCCCCGCCGCCGCCCAGTGAGGGCTTCGGTATCAACGCCCTGCTAAGGATCCCCAGGGAGGGGGCACCCTGGCCCCGGCCAGTGCCACAGAGCAGCCAGGCTCCTCCCTGCACAGGGTGCAATGGGGAGGAGGCAGCACCTGCGCCACCCTTGCCCTCTCTGAGAGGCCTGTGTGGCCGTTCCTCTCCCTCCCCGGGCCCACGAGAATGAAGCAGGAGCTTCCCGGGGAGAGTCATGGGCCCGCAACAGTCTCCCCAGAGCCTAGGGCCTGGCCCCTCCACTTACTGCAGGATACCCCAGGCTCCAGGGGGTAGCCCAGCGGAGGACACAGGGCCTCCCCACTCTGGAGGCAGCCACCCCCCTCCTACTTGCCCCTCTGACACCACCACCCACCTCGTGTCCCAGGTGTCCACCTTCAACCAGCCCAGCTTGCTGGGGGGTGGCCTCTGAAACCCAAGGGCCCCTGGGGATGCTCTGGGATCTAGACACCCTCCTCCAGGGGGCGCCACCCAACAAGAGCATCCGTGACACGTGGGTCAGCCACCCTCGGGACTTGGCTGCCCCTGCCCCGCGACGGCTGCTCTGCTGGAATGGTCTCCGGGGCTCCTAGGACAGGGTCTGTCTCTCCCTTGCATCCCCACAAGCTGGCTGACGGGGAACCGAGGACAGGAGGGTGTCTGCAGCCATGGCAGCCTCAGACCATCAGGCACCAGCCCTGCTGGAGTCCATTATGTTTATCGGACTGCTCCACAAGCGCGTGTAGCCCAGCTGGGCCTGGCCCTGGCCCTAGTCAGTCATGCCTCTGTCACCCCACCCCCGAGGCCCTAACCCAGCAGGGCGAGGCTGTGGTGGCCGGGAGCGGCCACTGCCCTCCAGCCTGGTTGACAGAGTGACTCCAACTCAAAAAAAAAAAAAAAAAAATCAGCCGGGCTCGGTGGCTCTGCCTGTAATCCCGCGCCTTTGGGAGGCTGAGGTGAGTGGATTGCCTGAGCCCGCGGGTTCGAGACCCGCCTGGGCAGCGAGATCTCATCTCTACAATAAATCAAAAAACCAGCTGGGCATGGTAGCGCATGCCTGTAATTCCGGCTACTTGGAAGGCTGAGGCAGAAGGATCGCCAGAGCCCAGCAGGTCGAGGCTGCGGTGGCCGGGAGCGGCCAGTGCACTCCAGTCTGGGCGGCAGAGTGAGACTTAACTCAAAAAAAAAAAAATCAAATTTCGGCTGGGCGCAGTGGCTCACACCTATAATCCCAGCACTTTAGGAAGCAAAGGTGAGAGGACTGAGTCAACAGGTTCAAGACCAGCCTGGGCAACTTGGTGAGACCCCTATCTCTACAACAAATCAAAAAGTTAAGTCAGGTGCGGTGGCTTATGCCTGTAATCCCAGCACTTTGGGAAGCGGAGGTGAGAGGATTGCCTGAGCCCAGGGGTTCGAGACCAGCCCAAGCAACTTGGTGAGACCTCATCTCTACAATAAATTTAAAAAAAAATTTATCTGGGCGTTGTGGCACGCACCTGTAGTTCCAGCTACTTAGAAGGCCGAGGCGGAAAGATTGCCTGAGCCTAGCAGGTCGAGGTTGTGGTGGCTGTGAGTGTGCCACTATATACTCCAGCCTGGGTGACAGTGAAACTCTGACTCAAAAAAAAAAAATCAAATTTAGCCAGGCATGGTGGCACGCATCTGCTCCCAGCTACTCGGGAGGCTGAGGTGGAAGGATCACCTGAGTTCAGGAGGTGGAGGCTGCAGTGAGCTACGACCATGCCACTGTACTCCAGCCTGGGCAATGGAGTGAGACCCTGACTCAGGAAAGAAAAAAATAAAACAAAGAAACTTCCAGCCAGGCTCGGTGGCTCAGCCTGTGATCCCGCGCCTTTGGGAGGCTGAGGTGAGTGGACTGCCTGAGCCCGCGGGTTCGAGACCCGCTGGGCAACTTGGCAAGACCTCATCTCTACAATAAATCAAAAAATCAGCCGGGCGTGGTAGCGTACGACTGTAGTTCTAGCTACTTGGAAGGCTGAGGCGGAAGGATCGCCGGAGCCCAGCAGGTCGAGGCTGCAGTGGCTGAAAGTGGCCACTGCACTCCAGTCTGGGTGACAGAGTGAGACTACAACTCAAAACTCAAAACTAAAAAAAAAAAAAAAAAACAAAGAAACTTCCAAGGCCCGTCCTGTGACCTGGAAATTACACTCCAAGGTACCCCCCAGAAAGTAGCCTCCAACTGACCCCTGTGCCCGAGCCCCCAGGGGCCCTCCCAGGATAATGTCCACACATGTAACTGGGCCCTGCACCATGGTCACATGCCGCCCACATTCCCTTGGCCCTGGCTTTTGCCACGAACACGCTTCAGAGCGGCCCAGCCAAGACTGAGCACGTGCCTCCTAGAACACCCTCAAGGCTGCCCAAACCCCGCCCACGCCACTCACCTGATAGTCCTTCTGCAGCAGCACCGTGTGGACCAGGCTCTTGTCAAGACACAGGGCTGCGAGCTTCCGGCAGGTGCGCCGGACATTCAGAATCAGGTCCGTGCTGGGGACATGGACCAGGATGTGCAGGAGGATCTCGTCGGAAAACCCAAGGAGGTGAACACCATCTGCCATCCCAGCCGCCGCAGGGGGCATGTCACCAGAGTTGGCTATGACCTGAAAATAAGGGGATGCCAATTCCCACAGGATCCCCACAGGCAGCCGTCAGCCAAGAGAGAAACTAGGAGAAGCCCTCGCCACAGCCGATGGGAAAAAAGGTGCTTTTACCAAAACTCTTAGCTGCACAGCAAATAATCCATAAGCATCTTCAAAACCGCTTTTTAGATCTGTAAACCAGCATCTCTCTTTAAAAATAAAATATTGCCGGGCTCAGTGGCTCAGCCTGTAATCCCACGCTTTGGGAGGCTGAGGTGAGTGGATTGCATGAGCTGTGGGTTCGAGACCCATCTGGGCAGCGAGACCTCATCTCTACAATAAATCAAAAATTAGCCGGGCATAGTAGTGCGCGCCTGTAGTTCCAGCTACTCGGAAGGCTGAAGTGGAAGGATCGCCGGAGCCCAGCAGGTCGAGGCTGTGGAGGCTGGAAGCAGCAGAGTGAGACTCCAACTCATAAATAAATAAATAAATAAATAAAAATAAAATAAAATATTAGGACGGTGGTGGCTCATGCCTGTAATCCCAGCACTTTGGGAGGTGGAGGTGAGAGGATGACCTAAGTCCAGGGGTTCCAGACCAGCCTGGGTAACTTGGCGAGACCTCGTCTCTACAATAAATCAAAAAATTAGCCAGGCGTGGTGGTGCACGCTTGTGGTTCCAGCTACTTGAAGGCTGAGGCAGAAGGATCACCTGGGCCACTGCACTCCAGCCTGGGTGACAGAGTGAGATTCCAACTCAAAAAAAATAAGGCTGGGTGCAGTAGCACACTTAATGAGACCTCGTCTCTACAATAAATCAAAAACAGCTGGGTATGGTGGCACATTCCTGTAATTCCAGCTACATGGAAGGCTGAGACAGGATGATTGCCAGAGCCCATCAGGTCAACGCTGGGGTGGCCATGAGTGTGCCACTGCACTCCAGCCAGGGCAAAAGAATGAGACTCCAACTCAAAAAAAAAAAAAAAAAAAGGCCACTGCCTTGCTAGATTCTGGTGCAGTCATGTACTCTGATCTCTGACTGTCACCATGCTGCCTGGCTTTGGTCCCTTCCCCCTCCTTGGGGAGGTAAACCTCTGCTCTTTCTCTTTTTCTAATTTACTTTTAAATAAACTATATTTTTAAATCTAACTTCTGTGCAATTCTTTGCATCTTCCATGCAGCATCAGATCACACCCCAGATGAGCCCAATAAAAACAGCTGATTCCAAAAAAAAATAAGACCATGACATGTTTAAGAGAGACTTTTCTTACTGAAGGCCTCTAGTCAACTCTGGCACCATTTTAGATTCAATAGCAGGCTCTTTTGCCAATTCTCCCCATAACAGAAAGTGACTGATCCCCAGCTGCACCCCAAACGTCAAGCTAGAGTCCTGCCAACCCCTGGGGAGATAAACTCTTTTTTTTTAGGTTAACCATGGCTTTTTATTTTATTTTATTTTCTTGAGTTGGAGTCTCACTCTGTTGCCTAGGCTGGAGTGCAGTGGCACACTCATGGCCACCCCAGCCTTAACCGGCTGGGCTCCGACAATCCTTCCGCCTCAGTCTTCCAAGTAGCTGGAACTACAGGAATGTGCCACCATACCCAGCTGTTTTTGATTTATTGTAGAGACGAGGTCTCATTAAGTTGCCCAGGCTGGTCTCAAACCCTTGGACTCAGACAGTCCTCTCCCCTTGGCCTCCCAAAGTGCTGGGATTACAGGCTTGAGTCACCGCACCTGGCTTATTTTTATTTGAAAGACGTAGGGTACAATTCAGGATTAGGTACACAAATGGTCATTGTACAGGTAAAATCTGGGTCTCCCTTTGGTTCCCCCGCTTTGCCTTTGAAATCAGGTACCTAGCCGGGCTCGGTGGCTCAGACTGTAATCCCGCACTATGGGAGGCTGAGGTGAGTGGACTGCCTGAGCCCGCGGGTTTGAGACCCGCCTGGGTAACTTGGCGAGACCTCATCTCTACAATAAATCAAAATGAGCCGGGCCGGGCTCGGTGGCTCAGCCTGTAATCCCGTGCCTTTGGGAGGCTGAGGTGAGTGGATTGCCTGAGCCCGTGGGTTTGAGAACCGCCTGGACAGCAAGACCTCATCTCTACAATAAATCAAAAAAATTAACCAGGCGTGGTAGCGCGCCCCTTTAAATTTCCCCTATTTGGGAAGGCTGGGGCGGAAGGATTGCCAGACCCCCGCAGGTCGAGGCTGCGGTGGCCGGGAGTGGCCACTGCACTCCAGTCTGGGCAACAGAGTGAGACTCCAACTCAAAAAAAACGAACAAAAAAAAATCTTAGAATCAGTGATAAATGTGACCGGCCACAGTGGCTCACGCCTGTTATCCCAGCACAGGACAAAGTGGGAAGACTGCTTGAGCTGAGGAGTTCTAAAGCAGCCTGGACAACATACCAAGACTGCATCTCTATTTTTTTTTTTTTCACAGCTCTATTCAAAGAAAAAAATTAAGGCCAGGTGTGGTGGCTCAAGCCTGTAATCCCAGCACTTCGGGAGGCCAAGGCAAGAGGACTGCCTGAGCTCAGGGATTCAAGACCAGCCTGGCAACTTGGTGAGACCTCATCTCTACAATAAATCAGAAAATTAGCTAGGAGTGGTAGTGCATGCCTGTAGTTCCAACTACCTGGAAGCCTGAGTTAAAAGGATCGCCTGAGCCATGCAGGTCGAGGCTGCAGTGGCCGTGAGTGTGCCACTGAACTCCAGCCTGGGTGACAGGGACTCTGACTCAAAAAAAAAAAAAAAAAAAAAAAAAAACCAAGGCTGGGCACAGTGGCTCAAGCCTGTAATTTCAGCACTTTGGGAGGTAGAGGCGAGAGGATTGCCTGGGTCCAGGGGTTCAAGACCAGCCTGGGCAACTTGGTGAATTTTTTGTCTCTACAATAAATCAAAAAATTAGCTGGGCATGGAGGCGCACGTCTGTAGTTCCAGCTACTTGGAAGGCTGAGGCAGAAAGATCACCTGAGCCTGGCAGGCTGAGGCTGTGATGCCATGAGCATGCCACTGCACTCCAGCCTGGGCAGCAGAGTGAGACTCCAACTTAAAAAAAAAACACTAGCCACACATGGTGGCATGCACCTATAGTCCCAGCCACTTATCAGTAAACCATAATCATCCTACTGCACAGCAACCAAAAAAAAAAGATCAGTAATAAACGATAGGGACTGCACAAATTATCTCCACCTTTCAGGCTTCCTGAGTAGAGTCTCATGTTGGTTATTTCCAGTGAGAAACCTGCCTGTCTTGTTTGGTTCTGCGTAGCTATCTGGCAAACATGAGGCGTGTTTCCCTCCCACGGCCTTCGGCCCAAGTGCTCCAAGCCTTTGTGATCTCTAGTCATGAGGGAGGGGAGCTGCACCGGGGCTCCCGCGGCACGAAGTTCCCATCAGGCACAAAGGAATGCAGAAGCTCCCCACCACTCCCAGGAGAGGCCTGGAATCACTCCCGCTGCCTCTTCCAGCCACTGTGTCTCCAGGACCCTTTCTCCAGCCTGCTCCCTTTTCCACACTGTTCCGTACATATTTGCATGACGAAAGATTTGAGTTCTGGAAAGCCCTCCGCTGCCATGGCAACCATGAAGGCCACAGAGGAAGGCCCGTCTGCATGCTCACACAAGCATCAGAGGCTTACCCAGCCACTGACAGGTGTCCAGGAATAATTTTTACCTGTTCTCCCCGGGAAAAAAGAAGAGTCCTCCATCCACCAAAAGAGAAGGCCACTCTAGGCGTGATGGCTCACGCCTGTAATCTCACACTTTGGGAAGCTGAGGCGAGAGGATTACCTGAGCCCAGGGGTTTGAGACCAGCCAGGGCAACTTGGTGAGATCTCATCTCTACAATAAATCAAAAAATTAGCTGGGTGTGGTGGCACACGCCTGTAGTTCCAGCTACTGGGAAGGCTAAGGGGGTAGGATCGCCTGAGCCCGGCAGGTCAAGGCTGTGGTGGCCAGGAGCGTGCCACTGCACTCCAGCCTGGGCAGCAGAGTGAGACTCCGACTCAAAAAGAGAGAGAGAGAGAGAAGGCCCCAAGGACCAAAGGCCACAGCCAGGTCAGAAATGTATCCGGAGGGCTAGAGGGGCAAGGACTTGTCCAACAGCATGGCCTTCCACCTTCCCTCCTCCAGGGAGAGGCCGCAGCCAGACATGGCTTTCCTTCCTGTCACCCTCTCCTGCCTCGCCACCACAAGGGCACCCCGGCTCGGCCCCAGGCTACCGATCTGGCGTTTCCAAGCAGAAGTTAGAGAAAGGGAAAGACCAGTCGTGGGGCTCACTCAGGCACCTCCTAAAATCCAGATTGCCACGCCCCATCCTAGACCTGTGGAATCCACCCCAAGAGACAGACTCCAAACCAGGGACAATCCTTCTCTGGGGATGAACTTACCCCTCTAGACCCTCAATTTGGCAATACCTCAAAGCAAGAGCTTGCGTGGTAAGAGTGAGAACACAGAACAAACCATCTCAAAAAAACCCAGCATCATGTAATTTCCACAGTTACACTATTATACTAAATTTTTCTGCCGGGCTCAGCGGCTCAGCCTGTAATCCCACGCCTTTGGGAGGCTGAGGTGAGTGGATTGCCTAAGCCCGTGGGTTCGAGACCCGCCTGGGCAGCGAGACCTCATCTCTACAATAAAAAAAAAATCAGCTGGGCGTGGTAGCGCATCCCTGTAATTCCAGCTACTCGGAAGGCTGAGGCGGAAGGATCGCTGGAGCCCAGCAGGTTGAGGCTGTGGTGGCCAGGAGTGGCCACTGCACTCCAGTATGGGTGACTGAGTGAGACTCCAACTCAAAAAAAAAATTTTTTTTCTTTAAACCACCTAGAAATTACAAGAATTTTTTTTGGAGTCAGAGTCTTACTCTGTTGCCCAGGTTAGAGTGCAGAGGCATGATCACACCTCACTACAGCCTTGACTGGGGTTCAGGTGATCCTCCCACCTCAGCCTTCTGATTAGCTGGGACTACAGGTGCCACCACCAAGCCCAACTAATTTTTTTTTTTGGTAGAGACAATATCTCCCTATGCTGCCCAGGCTGGTCTTGAACTACTGGACACAGACTGGACACAATGGCTCACGCCTATAATCCCACACTTTGGAAGGCTGAGGTGAGAGGATTGCCTGAGCCCACAGGTTTGAGACCAACCGGACGACTTGGCAAGACCTCATCTCTACAATAAATCAAAAAATTAGCAGGGCATGGTGGCACATTCCTGTAGTTCCAGCTACTTGGCAGGCTGAGACGGAAGGATCACCTGAGCCCAGCAGGTTGAGGCTGCAGTGGCCATGAGCACGCCACTGCCTTCCAGCCTGGGTGACAGAGTGAGACTCCAACTCAAAAAAAAGAAAAAAGTACAGGCTGGGCTCGGTGGCTCAAGCCTGTCATCCCAGCACTTTGGGAGGCGGAGGCAAGAGGGCTACCTGAGCCTATGGGTTTGAGACCAGCCTGGGCAAATAGTGAGCTCTCATCTCTACAATAAATGAAAAAATTAGCCAGGCATGGTAGCACGTGCCTGTAGTTCCAGCTACTTGGAAGGCTGAGGCAGAAGGATCGCCGGAGCCCAGCAGGTCAATGCTGGGGTGGCCATGAGTGTGCCACTGCACTCCAGCTTGGGCAACAGAGTGAGGCTCCAACTCAAAAAAAAAAGTGGGAGGGTACACGCGCCAGGAATGAGGCTCCAGTTCCCTCCATCCAGGCTCAGCACATTCCACAAGATTATTCTTTCCACATGCTGGGTCCCAAATAAAAGAGAAGTTTCGTCTCAGGCCCGATCCCTAGTGCTGTTGAGGGACCACACCCCACAGGCCAGGGTGGGCACTGGCGGGCAGCCAGTCGAGATGAGAGAAGCACCTGCCCTCGCCCTGGAACACGGGCTGCTGGAGACACCTCTGGTAAGTCCGGGCACCTTGCACCCAGAAAGGTGTGCGCTCTGGAGAGGTGACAGCAAACCAGGGACATCCACCAGGATGAGGGGCAGGCCTCCAGGCTTCTCATCCAGTGAAATAAAAACAAGGCCCAGATAAGCCCGCCTCCACACACCCCAAAGCTCGTACTCACTTCTCTCTGTCTCAGACGATGTGTTCTCAGCCACGGGGGAAACTGAGGCAGACTTGTCCTCCATCTTACAAAACCAAGGCAAGAGCGCAAAAGGTCAGAGGGCAAGCAACCCACGGGAGAGCCTGAGCTGAGCCTGGAACTGCCCTTCCCTCCGCCCAGGAAAGGCAGCCCGACTTCCCAGAGACCCTGCCCAGCCCTAACTTCTGGGGTCTCTTGAAATTCAGGTGAGGTACAGGCCCCGGACCAGCTCACCCAGTGGCCCAGGCATACTGGAATCATCTGGCTATAATGACAACTTCAAAGTGATTTAAAGAGTTTCCGGGCCGGCGCGGTGGCTCAGCCTGTAATCCTAGCGCTTTGGGAGGCTGAGGTGAGTGAATTGCCTGGGAACTTGGCGAGACCTCGTCTCTACAATAAATCAAAAAAATTAGCCGGGTGTGGTAGCGCACACCTGTAGTTCCAGCTACTTGGAAGGCTGAGGCAGAAGGATCGCCGGAGCCCAGCGGGTCAAGGCTGCGGTGGCCGGGAGTGGCCACTGCACTCCAGTCTGGGCGACAGAGTGACTCCAACTCAAAAAAAAAAAAAAGGGGTTTTCCAGGCCAGGCGCAGTGGCTCACGCCTATAATCCTAGCACTTTGGGAGACAAGATGAGAGGAGTGCCTGAGCCTACGGGTTTGAGACCAGCCCTGGCAACTTGGTGAGACCGCATCTCTACAATAAATCAGAAATTAGTTGGGTGTAGTAGCACACGCCTGTAGTTCTGGCTACTTGGAAGGCTGAGGCGGGAGGATCACCTGAGGCCAGCAGGTTGAGGTTGCAGTGGCCGGGAGCGTGTCACTGTACTCCAGTCTGGGCAACAGAGTGAGACTCCAACAAAAAAAGAGTTTCAGGTTGGGCTCGGCGGCTTAGCCTGTAATCCCAGCACTTTGGGAGGCAGCGGCAAGTGGATTGCCTGAGCCTGTGGGTTGGAGGCCAGCCTGGGCAACTTGGTGAAACCTCATCTCTACAATAAATCAAAAATTAGCCAGGTGTGGTAGCACGCGCCTGTAGTTCCAGCTACTTGGAAGGCTGAGGCGGAAGGATCGCCGGAGCCCAGCAGCCACGGCACTGCAGCCCAGGCAACGGAGTGAGATTCCAACTCAAAAAAAAAAAAGTTTCATGATTTGCTAGACTCAGGGGTTTTTTTTGTTTTGTTTTTGAGTCACAGACTCATTCTGTCACCCAGGCTGGAGGGCAGTGGCATGATCTTGGCTCACTGCAGGGTTCAGGTGATCTTCCTGCCTCAGCCTCCAGAGTAGTGGGACTACAGGTGTGCTCCACCACACCCAGCTGATTTTTTTTTCTTTTTTGTGGATATGAGGTCTTGCTATGGTGCCAGGCTAGTCTCAAACTCCAGCCCAATGATCTTCCCACCTCAGCCTCCCAAATTCTGTGTTTTACGTACTTTTCAGAATATGTTTCAAAAGTTTTATTCAAACATTAAGCAAAGGTGGGGCACAGTGGCTCAGGCCTATAATCCCAGCACTCTGGGAGGTCAAGACAGATTGAGCCCAGGAGTTCGAGCCCAGCCTGGGCAACTTAGCAAAACCCCATCTCTAAACACATAAATAAATAAATACTGTAAAACATTTTTTCTTTTTTGAGTCGCCCAGGCTACAGTGCAGTAGCATACTCATGGTTATCCCAGTGTCGACATGCTGGGCTCCGGCAGTCCTTCTGCCTCAGCCTTTCAAGTAGTTGGAACCACAGGCTCATGCTACCATGCCTGGTTAATTTTTTTTTTTTAATTGTAGAGACAAGTTCTCGCCAAGTTGCCCAGGTTGGTCTCAAACCCCCGGGCTCAGGCAATCCTCTCGCCGTGGCCTCTCAAAGTGCTGGGACTATAGGCTGAGCCACCGAGCCTAGCCTATTTTAAATTAAAAAAAATAAAAAAGAGTTCAGCAAAATCAGTCAGGCACAGTGGCTCCCAACTATAATCCTAGTGATTTGGGAGGCCAGTGGAAGAATCACCTGAGGCCAGGAGTTCAAGTCCAGCCTGGCCAACATAGGAAGACCCTGTCTCTATAAAAATAAAAATAAATAAAAATTTTTAAAAGCCCGAAACCTCAGGACCTGCCCAAAAACAACCCCCTCCAAGAAAGGACCTGTTCAACACTCAGGCATCCAAAGAAATTGCAGGATTCACAAATCAACTGGTAAGATGCCTGGGATGACTCCAGTAACCCCAACACTTTGGGAGGCAGAGGCGAGAGGATTGCCTGAGTCCAGAGGTTTGAGACAAGCCTGAGCAACATGGCGAGACCTCATCTCTATAATAAATCAAAGACTAAGCCAGGCATAGTAGCACATACTGTGGTTCCAGCTACTTGGAAGGCTGAGGCAGAAGGATCACCTCTACGTGAGTGTGCCGTTGTAGTCCAGCCTGGGTGACACAGTGGGATTCCTACTCAAAAAAAAAAGGCTGGGCGCGGTGGTTCACACCTGTAATCCTCTTGCCTCTGGGAGGCAGAGGCAAGAGGATTGCCTGAGTTCAGGGGTTTGATACCAGCCTGAGCAAAATGGCAAGAACTCATCTCTACAATAAATCAAAAAATCAGCCGGGCATGGTGGCACTTGCCTGTGGTTCCAGGTACTTGGAAGGCTGAAGTGGAAGGATCACCTGAGCCCAGCAGGCCAAGGCTGCAGTGGCCATGAGTCTGCCACTCACTGCCGCCTGGGCTATAGAGTGACACTCCGACTCAAAAAAAAAAAAGCCGAGCCCACTCCTTGGAAACAGCAGTGGTCCCGGGCAACTGTATTTTATAGTCAGCAATAACTTCAAAATCTGCCCCCCCATTATGGAATCTGACTGCGTAACCTTGTGAATACAGTTTTTTTAAAAAACTACTAAATTGTACACCTTAAAAATTTTTTTTAGAGACAGTTCTCCCTGTATTACCCAGGCTGATCTTGAACTCCTGGCCTCAAGCCACCCTCCCACCTCAGCCTCCCAAAGTGCTGGGATTACAGGCATGAGCCACCACACCCGACCTGAATCGTACAATTCAGAAGTGTGAATTTTGCCAGAATGGGTGGTAATCCCAGCACTATGGGAGATCAAGACAGGAGGGCTGCTTGAGCCCAGGAGTTCAAGACCAACCTAGGCAACACAGGGAGACCCCATCTCTACAAAGAGAAATATTTTAAATTAGCTAGGCATGGTGGCACCATACTGTAGTCCCAGTTACTCGGGAGGGAGGCCAAGGTAGCAAGATCGCCTGAGCCCAAGAGGTTTAGGCTGTACCAGTGAATTCCAGTCTGGGTGACAGAGTGAGACCGTGAGTCAAAAAAAAAAAAAAAAAAAAAAATGAACATTGTGGCATGTGAATTACATCCTACCCAAATAATCAATAATGTGACCATCCCAGAAAACAAAGGATGCTGATCTCCACATTCAGGGCAGAACTAGACTCCTCTCTCTCCTCCCGCCCAAGAGATACCCATGATGCAACAAGAGGCAGGCCTCGCTGGCCAGGTCCCTCACATGTGCTTCAAGGAACAGCGGGAAGATACCAGACCAAGGTACCAGATCCCTCCCTGCCCCCCAAGCACATGCAACTAACTGGAATCTGCTCACACCGCTAGGCTACTCCAGACTTCCTCCAGGAGCTTGAGCTATCTGTCCTTCAGTCCTATCATGCATGGGCAGTAGGGCCACACACCCTTCCCTGCCAATCAAATAGCCACTGGCGCCACTTCAGGGTCAAATTCGCTTTTTGCCACCCTTCCCCCACAATAAAATGTAAGCAGGGACAGGATTTCACAGTCCCTAGAACTATCCCTGACACGTGGCAGGCACTCCAGCAGCCTCTGGCCATCTCCATATACTCATGTCCCATCCACTGTGAGGAAAACGCTTGAAACTTCACTCCTGTTCTCGAGAACCCAGGCAAGCTCCTAAAACTCAGAAGCGCGCCCAACAGTCTGAGCCCTGGAAGATGACAGATACCAACCCAGGTATATATCCAGGTTGGCAGGAAGCAACAAAAGGGAAGCCACTACTCTGAGGCCAGCTCCCCCCCACACCCTAGTCTGCAGACAAGATGCCTTGTACCACGTTATAGGGGCGCAGTGGGAGTCTCCATCAGACCCAGACTGGTGGAGCCTTGGGGAAGGAACCCTAGGGCAAGTGCTAAGTCCCCAAGTGCGATGCAATGGCTTTTCCTCCACCACCACTATTCCCAAGCAAGCCAACAAGCAGGCTCCAGAAAGAGGTGGACTGGACTGAAACGAAGCATCCAGAGAGAGAAGACGGAGTGGGAATGGGCACGTCGGGGGATCATCCCGGAGCTGCAGGGGCTGAACTGAGGCACGGGGGCCATATGGAGAAAGGCCCGGAGGCGAATGGATGCTCAGGGGCGAAGAGGTGGGGAGCAACTCGGGCCATCGGGAATGCGAGGCTGGAAGAGGATGAACATCGAAGCGGGGACGGACGGCACGTGCCCTTGGAAGCCAGGGCGGAGCCTGGGGGGCGCTATGGGGAAAGGACGGGACCCGGCGCAAGGCCGGGATCCGGGTAGGGAGGACAGGGCGGGGCAGGGGTCGGGATGGGACGCACGGGCTGGAGCAGGGGTCGGGGTGGGACGGACGCTGGGGGCCGGGGGCTGGAGGGGACGAACTCGGGGTCGAGGCCGCCCAGCCAGGAGCAGCGCGGAGACAGGCGCGGGCCGTACCTCTCCGGAGCTGTCCATGTCGCTGGCGAGGCGTGCAGCGGCCGCCCGAGCCGCAGGCCGGGACCTCGGCCGGCTCGCGCGGAGACGCTCCCAGCCGGCGCCTCCCCGGCTCTCAGAGCCCCCGGCAGGGGGCGGGGCCTTTCGTCATTTCCGGCGCTCGCCGACACGCACTTCCGCTCGCCCGCGGGCGGGCCCCGCGCGGCCGCCATGTTGGGTGTGGTGCTGCCCCAGGATCAGGGCGCGCCGAAAAGTCTCTGGCGGCCTGTGTCTTTTCTCCGAGCAGCCCCCACCCGCCCTGCCCCGTGCTCGCTCCTTTCCGGCCACCCGGCCTCCTCCAGCGGCCAGCATGCCCCCGCTGCCGGGCCTTTGCGTTTGCAGGACCCACTGCCTGTCTTGCCCAAAAGCCACATGGCAGGCCATCTCTGAGCGCCCTGCGTTAAACGGCATCGCCTCGGCCGGGCGCGGGGGCTCAAGCCCACGACTCCAGCACTTTGGGAGGCCGAGGCGAGAGGATTGCCTGAGCCCGGGGGCTCGAGACCCGCCTGGGCAACTTGGCGAGACCTCGTCTCGACAATACATCAAAAAATTAGCCGGGCGTGGGGGCGCGCGCCGGTAGTTCCGGCTACCCGGAAGGCTGAGGCGGAAGGATCGCCGGAGCCCAGCAGGTCGAGGCTGCGGTGGCCGGGAGCGGTATCCACCTTTGCATACACGCCCCTAAACCTGCCCCGCAGCCCGTGTTGTTTCTGTGTTGCACTATCTGACCTCGTGTGTCTTTTTTTTTTTTTTTGTCCTTCCCCCACAATAAACTGTAAGCAGGGACAGAATTTTACAGTCCCTAGAACTATCCCTGGCATGTGGTAGGCACTCGGTACATACGTGCTGGGTTGTGCCCTTACTCTTTTTTTTTTTTTGAGTTGGGAGTCTCACTCTGTCACCCAGCCTGGAGGGCAGCAGCATGTTCCTGGCCACCGCAGCCTCGACCTGCTGGGCTCAGGCCATCCTTCCACCTCAGCCTCCCAAGTAGTTGGAACCACAGGCATGTGCCACCATGCCCAGCTAATTTTTTATTTTATTTATTTATTGTAGAGATGAGGTCTCGCCAAGTTGCCCAGGCTGGTTTCAAACCCGTGGGCTCAGACAGTCCTCTCGCGTGGGCCTCCCTAAGTGCTGGGATCATAGGCGTGAGCCACGCACCCAGCCTTGTACTCTCACCCTTAAGCGTTTGCATTTAGAAATACTTTACTAGGCCAGGCTCGGTGGCTCAGCCTGTCATCCCAGCGCTTTGGGAGGCCAAGGCGAGTGGATTGCCTAAACCCGCGGGTTCGGGACCAGCCTGGGCAACTTGGTGAGACCTTGTCTCTACAATAAATCAAAAAGTTAACCAGGCCTGGTAGCGCATGTCTGTAGCTCCAGCTCCTTGGAAGGCGAAGGCAGAAGGATCCACAGAGCCCCAGGTTGACCCTGGGGTGGTCGTGAGCATGCCTCTGCACTCCAGCCTGGGCAATGGAGTGAGATTCCAACTCAAAAAAAAAGAGAAAGAAATACTTTACTTGTCGGGCCGCAATGGCTCAGGCCTGTAATCCCAGTACCTTTTGAAGGCTAGCGCCTTTTGAAGGCTGGGGATCGCTTGAGGCAGGGTGTTTGAGACCACCGACAACATAACAAGACCTTGTCTCTACAAAAACATGAAATATTAGCTGGGCTTGATAGCTTGTGCCTGTTAAGCAGTAGCAACTCGTGAGGCTAGGATGGGAGGCTCACGTGAGCCCAGGAGTTCAAGGCTGCAGTGGCCTGTGATTGCACCACTGCACTCCAGCCTGGGTGACACGGTGAGACCTCCAAAATAAATAAATAATAAATGAAAGTGAAGAAAAACAAAAGTAACTTTACTGATAAAAATCCCCGGGGGGGCTGAGGTGAGTGGATTGCCTGAGCCCGCGGGTTCGAGACCCGCCTGGGCAGCGAGACCTCATCTCTACAATAAATCAAAAAATCAGCCGGGCGTGGTAGCACGCGCCTGTAATTCGGTTCTTCGGAAGGCTGAGGCGGAAGGATCGCCGGAGCCCAGCAGGTCGAGGCTGCGGTGGCCAGGAGCGGCCACTGCACTCCAGTCTGGGTGACAGAGTGAGACTCCAACTCAAAAAAAAAAAAAAAAAAAATCCCCGGGGGGCCGGGCTCGGTGGCTCAACCAGTAATCCCGCACCTTTGGGAGGCTGAGGTGAGTGGATTTGCCTGAGCCCGCGGGTTCGAGACCCGCCTGGTGGCGAGACCTCATCTCTACAATAAATCAAAAAATCAGCCGGGCATGGTAGCGCATGCCTGTAATTCCGGCTACTTGGAAGGCTGAGGCGGAAGGATCGCCGGAGCCCAGCATGCGAGGCTGTGGTGGCCAGGAGCGGCCACTGCACTCCAGTCTGGGCAATAGAGTGAGACTCCAGCTCAAAAAAAAAAAAAAAAAAATTCCCCGGGGGGCTGGGTTCGGTGGCTCAGCCTGTAATCCCAGCACTTTGGGAGGCCGAGGTGAGTGGATTGACTGAGCTCGCGGGTTCGAGACCCACCTGGGCAACTTGACAAGACCTCATCTCTACAATAAATCAAAAATTAGCTGGGCGTTGTAGCGCACGCCTGTAGTTCCAGCTGCTCGGAAGGCTGAGGCAGAAGGATCGCCGGAGCCCAGCAGGTCGAGGCTGCAGTGGCCGGGAGTGGCCAGTGCACTCCAGTCTGGGCGACAGAGTGAGACTCCAACTCAAAAAAAAAAAAAATCCATGGGGAATTATGCTGTGGAATCAGAAGGCACCGGGTTGGAACTGGTACTGACTTCTGCAGGACCCTGACCAAGTGTATTTGTTTTCTAGGCTGACCTAACAAAGTACCACAAGCTGGGTGGCTTAAACAACAGAAACGTATCCTCGTGGCTCTGGAGGCCAGAAATCTGAAATCAAGATGGTAACAGGGCCAAACTGCCTTCAAAGTCTCTAGGGAAAAGAATCCTTCTTTGCTTTTTCCTGGTTCTTGGTGGTTGCCAGCTGCTTCACTCCAAGTTCTTCCTCCGTCTTCTGGTGGCTGTCTGTCCACTGTGTGTCCTCTCCTTGTCTTATAAGGACGCCCATCATGTTTGACTTAAGGACCCGTCTTAATCCAGTATGAGTTCACCTTAACTGATGACATCTGCAAAGACCCTATTGCAAATAAGGTCACATTGTGAGGTTCCAGGTGGATATGAATATTTGGGGGACATTATTCACTCCCGCATTATCAAGTTTCCCCTCACACCCCCAGGCTTCATTTCCCTCTGACCTC
Organism: Cephalopachus bancanus; assembly: GCA_027257055.1. NCBI lineage: Eukaryota > Metazoa > Chordata > Mammalia > Primates > Tarsiidae > Cephalopachus > Cephalopachus bancanus. Next base: position 47,958 of record JAPVLO010001684.1, on the reverse strand, counting down.
TTAGCATTGAACCATTTACTAAGCGAAGAGGCCTTTGATGAGCTCCAACTGTAGATCATGGGTGGGCCAGGGGCAGGCACAGTCCTTGCCCTCAGAGTCCACGGTTTAGTGGACAGCCAAGTACAACTTCAGGCATAGCAAAGATGAGTGATAAAGAGCGGTTCCTGGCTGGGTGCGGTGGCTCAAGCCTCTAATCCCAGCACTTTGGGAGGCTGAGGCAAGAGGATTGCCTGAGCCCGCGGGTTCGAGACCAGCCTGGGCAACATGGTGAGACCTCTTCTCTACAATAAATCAAAAAATTAGCTGGGTGTGGCAGTTCCGGCTACTTGGAAAGCTGAGGTGGAAGGATCGCCGGAGCCCAGCAGGTGGAGGCTGCGGTGGCCGGGAGCGGCCACTGCCCTCCCACCTGGGCGACAGAGCGAGACTCCAACTCAAAAAAAAAAAAAAAAAAAGAGAGAGAGAGTTTCCTGTTGTTTACTATTAGAGCCCAATTCTGGCCCAGGCCGGCAGCTGGGGGAGTTTCAGAGAGGCCCAGGCCTCTCCTCCAGTCCTCTCAAGCCCTGCCTGTCCTCCCCCGTCCTCCCCTGCACCAGCCACGCTGGCCAGTGGTGGGTGGAGCTCTCAAGGGCTCACCCACGCATTGTGCGTGCTCCTTCTCTGGGGAAAAGGCTTTGCTCCTGGCCATAACACAAACTTCACGTCGCCTGGCAAGTCTCCCCTGGAATCCTCCCCCCAGCCTCCCTGACCCAATCCTTCTTTCCTGTAATCTGCCAGGAGGTGTCTTTTTCATTGCGGCTGACTTGTTTGCTTTCTGTTCCCACTAGAGCAGTGCTTGGCAGTGCAGGCCCTCAAAAAGTGTTTGCCCAAAAAATGATTAATCAAATGAGATCATGCATCGAAGTGTCCAGTGCAGAGGAGCGATTCGGTCAACAGAAGCCATAGTTCTAGTGAGGAAGGAGTTCCCAGCTCTGAGGAACATTCAAGGTGGAAACTGCTGAGTGGTGGGCAGGACCCTAGGGGCAGAGTGATTTATTTGATTTGTTGTAGAAACGAGGGCTCACCAGCCCGGGCTGGTCTTGAACCCGCGGGCTCAGGCAATCCACTTGCCTCACTGCTCTCACCGGCCCTTCTGGGGAAAGGAGGCCGGCTTGAGTCACACTTCCTCAGATCCGAGAGCCCCCCGGAGCAGCCCCCCGGACTGACCCCAGTGGAGAATGGGTCTCAGGCTAGGGCTGAGCCACGAGGCCATGTGGGTCCACCAAGAGCCTGGGGCAGAAGCCAAAAGGATCCAGGCCACAGCAGGTGGGTCTCTGTGACCCACCACTCTTTCTGATTTATCCCTAACGTAAATGACAACAGCTACCATTCCCATTCCGATTCCACACCCCTTTCCATCAGGATCACACTAGAAATGTCACCAAACGCTGGTGGGGTATATTCTGTTATTCCCCCATCTTGCAGAGGAGGACACAGGTCCAAGTGAGTCGTGGTGCTGGGGTTTGAGCACACGTCGTCTCTACTCCAGAACCCGGGAGGACCAGCAGAGCCAGCTTCCAGGTCAGCCTCATGAGCTATTGCAGGGAGGAGGAGGACTCCAGGTGTGGGAGGCTGCAGAGAGGGCTGGATGGCGCCCGCTGAGAGAGCCTTCACATTTCTCCATGAGGGGCTTTTCCTGTGCTGGAGACCGGCCGCCACCAAAGCTGTCCCCGTTCCCACCTTCAGAGAGAGCCTCATCCCCCCAGAAGTGATTTTCAAGAAGCCGTCACCTTCCCTGTGCTCCTCCCGCAACAGCCACCAAATCCACAATGACCTATGAAAACGACATATGCAGCCGGGAGCAGTGACTCATGCCTGAATTTTCAGGACTCTGGGAGGCGGAGGTAAGAAGATTGCCTGAGCCGGGCTCGGTGGCTCAGCCTGTAATCCCGCGCCTTTGGGAGGCTGAGGTGAGTGGATTGCCTGAGCCCACGGGTTCGAGACCCGCCAGGGCAGCGAGACCTCATCTCTACAATAAATCAAAAAAATCAGCCGGGCATGGTAGCGCATGCCTGTAATTCCGGCTACCGGGAAGGCTGAGGTGGAAGGCTCGCCGGAGCCCAGCGGGTCGAGGCTGCGGTGGCCGGGAGCGGCCACTGCACTCCAGTCTGGGCGACAGAGTGAGACTCTAACTCAAAAAAAAATAATAATAAAAAAAAGAAAACAACATAATTAGAGTTGAAAACTTACATCCACACAAGAATCTGCTCATGGGGCAGGCTTGGTGATTCAGCTTGTAATCCCAGGACTCTGAGAGACCGAGGAGAGTGGACTGCCTGAGCCCGTGGGCTCGAGACCAGCCCAACCAACTTGGCGAGACCTCATCTCTATAATAAATCAAAAAATTAGCCGGGCGTGGTAGCGCGCGCCTGTAGTTCCAGCTACTTGGAAGGCTGAGGTGGAAGGATCGCCGGAGCCCAGCAGGTTGAGGCTGAGGTGGCTGTGAGTGTGCCACTGCACTCCAGCCTGAGCGACAGAGTGAGACTCCAACTCAAAAAATAATAATAGTGTTAGGCCGGGTGCAGTGGCTCACGCCTATAATCTCAGCACTTTGGGAGGCCAAGGTGAGAGGATCGCCTGAGTCCAGGGGTTTGAGACCAGCTCAGGCAATTGGCAAGACCTCATTTCTACAATAAATAAAAAATTAGCTGGGCGCAGTAACGCGTGCCTGTAGTTCCAGCTACTTGGATGGCTGAGGCGGAAGGATATCCAGAGCCCAGCAAGTAGACACTGGGATGGCCATGAGCGTGCCACTGCATTCCAGCCTGGGCAATGAGGTGAGACGTGAGACTCCAACTCAAAAAAAAAAAAGAACCCGCACATGAATTAACAGATTGATTGATTGATCAGTTGACTGATTTTCTGAGACAGGCTGGAGTGCAGTGACTTGATCTCAGATTACCCCAACCTCCTGGGCTTAGGTGATACTCTCACCTCAGCCTCCCGAGTAGCTGGGACTACAGGCGTGTGCCACCATGTCCTGCTAGTTTTTGCATTTTTTTTTTTGAGTTGGAGTCTCACTCCGTTGCCCAGACTGGAGGGCAGTGGCACACTCCCGGCCACCGCAGCCAGCTGGGCTCCGGCGATCCTTCTGACTCAGCCTTCTGAGTAACTGGAACTACAGGCGCGCGCTACCATGCCCGACTAATTTTTTGATTTATTGTAGAGATGAGGTCCTGCCAAGTTGCCCAGGTGGGTCTCGAACCCGCGGGCTCAAGCAATCCATTCACCTCGGCCTCCCAAAGAGTCAGACTACAGGCTGAGCCACCAAGCCTGGCCTGCATTTTTTTTTTTTTTTTTTCTGAGTTGGAGTCTCACTCTGTCGCCCAGACTGGAGTGCAGTGGCCGCTCCCGGCCGCCGCAGCCTCAACCTGCTGGGCTCCTGCGATCCTTCCGCCTCAGCCTTCCAAGTAGCCGGAATTACAGGCATGCGCTACCATACCCGGCTGATTTTTTTATTTATTGTAGAGATGAGGTCTTGCTGCCCAGATGGGTCTCGAACCCGCGGGCTCAGGCAATCCACTCACCTCAGCCTCCCAAAGGCGTGGGATTACAGGCTGAGCCACCGAGCCCAGCTTCAAATTTTTTTTTTTTTTGAGTTGGCGTCTCACTCTGTCACCCAGACTGGAGTGCAGTGGCTGCTCCCGGCCACCGCAGCCTCGCCTACTGGGCTCCGGGGATCCTTCCACCTCAGCCTTCCAAGTAGCTGGAATTACAGGCATGCACTACCACGCCCGGCTGATTTTTTGATTAATTGTAGAGATGAGGTCTCGCTGCCCAGGCAGGTCTCGAACCCGCGGGCTCAGGCAGTCCACTCACCTCAGCTTCCCAATGGCGCGGGATTATAGGCTGAGCCACCGAGCGGGTTTTCAAATTTAAAAAAAAAAGGAAAGAAAGAATGAGCTCTCTGGCTGGGCACAGTGGCTCAGCCTATAATCCCAGCACTTTGGGAGGCCGAGGTGAGAGGATTACCTGAGCCAGTAGGTTTGAGACCAGCCTGGGCAACTGGGTGAGATCTCATCTCTACAATAAATCACAAAAACTAGCCAAGTGTGGTGGTGCGTGCCTGTAGTTTCAGCTACCTGGAAGGCTGAGGCAGAAGGATTGCCTGAACCCAGCAGGTCGAGGCTGTGAGCATGCCACTGCACTCCAGCCTGGGAGACAAAGAGTGAGACTCTTACTCAAAAAAAAAAACAATTTAAAAAAGAAATTAGTACTCGGAAGGCTGAGGCAGAAGGATCGCCGGAGCCCAGCAGGTCGAGGCTGTGGTGGCCGGGAGCGGCCACTGCACTCCAGTCTGGGCGACGGAGTAAGACTCCAACTCAAAAAAAAAAAAAAAAAAGAAATTAGCTCTCAAGCCATGAAAAGACACGGAGGAAACTTAACTGCATATTGCTAGGTGAAAGAAGCCAGTCTGAAAAGGTTACATACCGTATGACTCCAACTAACAGACATTCTGGAAAAGACGAAACAGTAGAGACAGTTTGCTATTGCTTTACTAGACTCTGGTGTGGCCATGTGCCTTTTGAGCTATGGCCGTCGCCCTGTTTGTTGGCTTTGGCCCTCTTTCCTACCTTGGGGCGGTGAATCTCCTCTCTCTCTCTCTCTCTCTCTCCCCCTCTGTCCCCCTCTCTCCCCCTCTCTCTAATTTACTTTCTAATAAACTATATTTTCTTTCTTTTTTTTTTTGAGTTGGAGTCTCACTCCGTCACCCAGGCTGGAGTGCAGTAGCACACTCATGGCCACCCCAGCGTCGACCTGCTGGGCTCCGGGGATCCTTCCGCCTCAGCCTTCCAAGCAGGCAGAACTACAGATGCACGCCAGCACGTCAGGCTAGGTTTTGTGACTTACTGTAGAGACGAGATCTCACCCAGTTGCTCGGGCTGGTCTCACACCCACGGGTTCAGGCTGTCCACTCGCCTCGGCCTCCCAAAGCGCTGGGATGACAGGCTGAGCCACTGCGCCCGGCCAAGAGTGAATTCTGATGTAAACTATGGATTCTGGGTGACGACTTGTGAATGCAGGTTCCTCCGTTGTGACAAATGCAGCCCTCTGGAGCTGTGGGCGTGTGGGGACGGGCAGTGCACGGGAACTCTCTGTGCTTTCCCTTCATTTTGCTGAGAACCTGAAACTGCTCTAAAAAAACGAAGTCGATTAATTTTGTTAGAAACGCAGATCTGGCCTTCTCACTCCAAGGGTCCTCCCACTCACTCCTGCTTGGGGCCTTTGCATGGGCTGTTTGTTCTGTCCTGGCTCTCACCCCACCTCTGGCTGATTTATCTTCACCCTCCACATGTCCCTTCTGCAGAAAGCCTGTGCTTCCCAAGACCAGGTCTCAGCCCCAAGTCATCTTCCCTGCCACCGTTCCTCAGAATACTCCTAGATTGTATGTATCACAGGGGATCATCTTCACTTCTTGGCCTTTTGGCTAAGATCGAGGGCAGCATCCCTGTGTCACAGTGGATCTGTCTACACCTGTATCTATTTATTTTATTTTTTTTTTATATTTTTTGAGTTGGGAGTCTCACTCTGTCGCCCAGACCAGAGTGCAATGGCAGCTCCCGGCCAGCGCAGCCTCGACCTGCTGGGCTCCGGCGATCCTTCCGCCTCAGCCTTCCGAGTAGCTGGAACTACAGGCGCGCGCTACCACGCCCGGCTAATTTTTTATTTATTGTAGAGATGAGGTCTCGCCAAGTTGCCCAGGCGGGTCTCGAACCCGTGGGCTCAGGCAATCCACTCACCTCGGCCTCCCAAAGCGCAGGATTACAGGCTGAGCCACCGAGCCCGGCTTATTTTTTCTTTTTTTGAGTCAGAGTCTCACTCTGTCACCCAGGCTGGAGTGCAGAGGCACACTCACAGCCATTGCAACCTCAACCTGCTGGGCTCAGGCAATTCTTCTGCCTCAGCCTTCCAAGTAGCTGGAACTACAAGTGCACGCCACCACGCCAAGCTAATTTGTATATATATATATACACACACATATAGTAGAGACAAGGTCTTACCAAGTTGCCCAGGCTGGTCTTGAACCCACAGGCTCAGGCAGTACTCTCATCGCGGCCTCCCAAAGTGTTAGGATTACAGGCTGAGCTCCTGAGTCTGGCCTAATTTTTTTTTTTTTTTTTTTTTTTGAGTTGGAGTCTCACTCTGTCGCCCAGACTGGAGTGCAGTGGCCACTCCCAGCCACCACTGCCTCGACCCGCTGGGCTCCGGCGATCTTTCCGCCTCAGCCTTCCGAGTAGCCGAAATTACAGGCATGCGCTACCACGCCCGGCTGATTTTTTTATTTATTGTAGAGATGAGGTCTCGCTGCCCAGGCGGGTCTCGAACCCGCGGGCTCAGGCAATCCACTCACCTCAGCCTCCCAAAGGCGCGGGATTACAGGCTGAGCCACCGAGCCCGGCTAATTTTTTGATTTATTGTAGAGATGAGGTCTCGCCAAGTTGCCTGGGATGGTCGGTCTTGAACTGGTGGGTTCAGGCAATCCTCTCACCTCAGCCTCCCAAAGTGCTGGGATTAAAAGCTTGAGCCACTGTGCCCAGCCATTTTATTAAGAAGATATTTTAGCCACGTGTGATGGCACACACCTGTAGTCTCAGTTACTCAGGAGGCTGAGGTAGGAGGATTGCTTGAGCCCAGGAGTTCTGGACTATACCAATCGGTCTCCACATTAAGTTCAGTATCAATATGTTAACCTCTAGGGAGCAGGGTGACCACTAGGGTGCTGAAGAGGGGTGAACCTGCCCAGGTCAGAAAGGGAAGAGGTTAAAACTCCTATCCTGATTAGTAGTGGGATCACACCTGTGACTAGCCACTGCACTGCAGCCTGGACAGCACAGTGAGACTTTGTGTCTCTTTTTTTTTTTTTGGGTTGGAGTCTCACTCCGTCGCCCAGACTGGAGTGCAGTGGCCGCTCCTGGCCACCGCAGCCTCGACCTGCTGGGCTTCGGCAATCCTTCCGCCTCAGCCTTTGGAGTAGCCGGAATTACAGGCACGCACTACCACACCTGGCTGATTTTTTTTTTATTTATTGTAGAGATGAGGTCTCACCAAGTTGCCCAGGCAGGTCTCGAACCCATGGGCTCAGGCAATCCACTCACCTCAGCCTTCCAAAGGCACGGGATTACAGGCTGAGCCACCGAGCCCAGCTAGAGACTTTGTCTCTCTTAAAAAATGTTTTGGGCCGGGCTTGGTGGCTCAGCCTGTCATCCTAGTACTTTGGGAGGCTGAGGTGAGTGAATTGCCCGAGCCCACTGGTTCAAGATCAGCCCAGGCAGCTTGGCGAGACCGCCTCTCTACAATAAAAAAAAAATGAGAAGCCGGGCTCGGTGGCTCAGCCTGTAATCCCGCGCCTTTGGGAGGCTGAGGTGAGTGGATTGCCTGAGCCCGCGGGTTCGAGACCCGCCTGGGCAGCGAGACCTCATCTCTACAATAAATTAAAAAAAAAAAATCAGCGGGGCGTGGTAGTACACGTCTGTAATTCCGGCTACTCGGAAGGCTGAGGCGGAAGGATCGCCGGAGCCCAGCAGGTCGAGGCTGCGGTGGCCGAGAGCGGCCACTGCACTCCAGTCTGGGCGACAGAGTGAGACTCCGACTCAAAACAAAACAAAACAAAACAAAACAAAACAAAAATTAAAAAAAAAAAATGAGCCGGGCGTGGTAGCGCGCACCTGTAGTTACAGCTACTCGGAAGGCTGAGGCGGAAGGATCACCGGAGTCCAGCAGAACGATGCTGGGGTGGCTGTGAGCATGCCACTGCACTCCAACCTGGGCAAGGGAATGAGATTCCTACTCAAAAAAAAAAATATATATATATATATTTTGAGTCGAAGTCTCACTATGCCTGACTAATTTTTGTTTTCTTTTTTTGAGTCAGAGTTTCACTCTGTCACCCAGGTTGGAGTGCAGTGGCATCTCATGGCCACTGCAGCCTCGACCTGCTGGGCTCAGGTCATCCTTCATCCTCAGCCTCCCAAGTAGCTGGTACTACAGGTACGTGCCACCACACCCAACTAATTTTTTTATTTTTATTGTAGAGACGAGATCTTGCCAAGTTTCCCAGACTGGTCTCGAGCCCCTGGACTCAGGCAATCCTCTTGCCTCAGCTTCCCTAAGTGCTGAGATTATAGGAGTGAGCCACCATGCGTGGCCTTAATTTTTGTGATCTTTTTTTTTTTTTAAAGTTGGAGTCTCACTCTGTCACCCAAGCTGGAGTGCAGTGGCACGCCGATGGCCACCACAGCCTTACCCTGCTGGGCTCCAGCAATCCTTCCGCCTCAGCCTTCCACGTAGCTGGAACTACAGGCGCACGCTACCATGCCCGGCTGATTTTTTATTTTATTGTAGAGATGAGATCTCGCCAAGTTGCCCAGGTGGGTCTCGAACCCGCGGGCTCAGGCCATCCACTCACCTCAGCCTCCCAAGGTGCGGGATTACAGGCTGAGCCACTGAGCCCAGCTGATTAGCCACATTTCAAGGGCTCAGTAGCCACGTGTGACTGGTGGCCACCAAACTAGGCAGGTCTAACTTACAGGAAAAAAGAGATCTGTGAAGGAAAGCTAAAAGTGCTGCATCCCTGGGGACCTGATCTCTCTGCTGGGGAAACTCCGTCAAGAAAATAGAACAAACCAGGCGCAGTGGCTCAGCCTGTCATCCCAGCACTCTGGGAGGCAGAGGCGAGAGGATTTCCCGAGCCCAGGGGTTCAAGACCAGGCTGGGCAACTTGGAGAGACCTCGTCTCTACAATATATCCAAAAATTAGGCAGGTGTGGTAGCACACACCTGTAGTTCCGGCTACTGGGAAGGTTGAGGTGGAAGGATCACCAGACCCCACTAGGTTGAAGCTGCAGTGGCGTGAGCTTGCCACTGCACTCCAGCTTGGGCGACAGAGTGAGACCATGACTCAAAAAAAACAAAGAAAATAGAACAAAGGAAAAGGAAGGTTGTTCTCTAGTGATGGGACCCAAAGAATTGCTGGAAACCTAGAACTAGAGAAAAGTGTTCAAGCCGGGCACAGTGGCTCACGCCTGTAATCCCAGCATTTTGGGAGGCCAAGAAGAGAGGATTGCCTGAGCCCAGGGGTTCGAGACTAGCCTGGGCAACTTGGTGAGACCTCGTCTCTACAATAAATTTTAAAAAATTTAGCTGGGTGTGGTGGCGTACGCTTGTCGTTTCAGCTACTTAGAAGGCTAAGGTGGAAGGATATCCTGAGCCCAGCAGGACGAGGCTGTGGTGGCCATCAGTGTGCCATTGCACTCCAGCTTGGGTGACAGAGTGAGACCCCAACTAAAAAAACAAACAAACTATAAACTTGGGGCCAGGCATGGTGGCTCATGCCTGTGATCCCAGCACCTTAGGAAGTTGAGGTGGGAGGATGGCTTGAACCCAGGAATTTGAGACCAGCCTGGACCACGTAGCAAGCCTTCATCTCTTCAAAAACTTTTTTTGAATCAGAGTCTCATTCTGTCACCCAGGCTGGAGTGCAGCGGCACGCTCATGGCCACCGCAGCCTCGACCTGCTGGGCTCAGGCGATACTTCTGCCTCAGCCTTCCAAGTAGCCTGAACTACAGGCACATGCCACCACGCCCAGCTAATTTTTTGATTTGTTGTAGAGATGAGGTCTCGCCAAGTTGCCCAGGTGGGTCTTGAACCCGTGGCTCAGGCAGTCCTCTAACCTCGGCCTCCCAAAGTACTGGGATTATAGGCGTGAGCCACTGTACCTGGCCCCCCAAATTTTTTTCCTGTGTTTTTTAAATTGTAAAGATGTGGGGTACAATTCAGGGGTAGGTATACAAATGTTCATTATGTAGGTACCCTTGTTGATGAAGTGTGCCCCTCCCTCCTCTGGCAGTTTCCCTCAACTGCCAATCCCGCCTCCCTCCCCTGGCAGTTTCCCGCTACTGCCAATCCCTTTTTTATAGTATTATGATAATTGTTAAAGGCAAAAATTTTTATTTTTTGAGTTGGTGTCTTACTCTGTTGCCCAGGCTGGAGTGAGGTGGCACGCTCACAGCCACTTGCAGCCTCGACCTGCTGGGTGAGGCGGAAGGGTGAGGCGGAAGGGTGAGGCGGAAGGGTGAGGCAGTCCTTCCGCCTCAGCCTTCCAAGTAGCCAAAACTATGGGCGCCCGCTGCCACACCCGGCTAATTTTTCTTTTTTTTTTGAGTTGGAGTCTCACTCTGTCACCCACACTGGAGGCAGTGGCATGTTCATGGCCACCACAGCGTTGACCTGTTGGGCTCAGGTAATACTTCCAAGTAGCTAGAACTACAGTCACATGCCACCATGTCCAGCTAATTTTTTTTGTGTGTGTGTTGGAGTCTCACTCCATCGCCCAGACTGGAGTGCAGTGGCTGCTCCCTGCCACTGCAGCCTCGAACTGCTGGGCTCCGGCGATCCTTCCGCCTCAGCCTTCCAAGTAGCTGAAACTACAGGCGCACACTATCACGCCTGGCTAATAATTTTTTGATTTATTGTAGAGATGAGGTCTCGCCAACTGGCCCGGGAGGGTCTTGAATCCGCAGGCTCGGCAAACCACTCACCTCGGCCTCTCAAAGCACAGGATTACAGGCTGATCCACCAAGCCTGGCACTGATTTTTTTTTTAATCAATATTTTTTATTATGATTTTGTGGGGTACAGTTAAGGGGTAGGTGTACAATTACGTTTCATTCATGCACCCTGTTGATAAGAGGTGTTTCCCCATCCCCAGACAGATATTTGCGACTGTTAATCCCACCCCCCCCTTTTTTATTTGAGTTGGAGTCTCACTCTGTCGCCCAGACTGGAGTGCAGTGGCCGCTCCCAGCCACTGCAGCCTCGACCCGCTGGGCTCCGGCGATCCTTCCGCCTCAGCCTTCCAAGTAGCCGGAATTACAGGCATGCGCTACCATGCCCGGCTGATTTTTTGATTTATTGTAGAGATGAGGTCTCACCGCCCAGGCGGGTCTCGAACCCGCGGGCTCAGGCAATCCACTCACCTCAGCCTCCCAAAGGCGCGGGATTACAGGCTGAGCCACCGAGCCTGGCTCCTAATTTTTTTTTTAATGTATATATTGTACAGATGAGGTCTCACCAAGTTGCCGAGGCTGATTTCAAACCCGTGGGCTCAGGCAATCCTCTCACCTTGGTCTTCCAAAGTGCTAGGATTATAGACGTGAGTCATCATGCCTGGTAAATTTTTTTTTTTAATTTGTTGTAGAGATAAAGTTGCCAAGGCAAGTTCAGTCTGTAATCCCAGCACTTTGGGAGGCTGAGGTGAGTAGATTGCCTCAGCCCGCGGGTTCGAGACTCGCCTGGGCAACTTGGTGAGACCTCATGTCTACAATAAATTAAAAAATCAGCCGGGTGTGGTAGCGCATGCCTGTAATTCTGGCTCCTTGGAAGGCTTAGGGGGAAGGATCGCCAGAGCCCAGCAGGTCGAGGCTGCGGTGGCTGGGAGCGGCCACAGCACTCCAGTCTGGGCGACAGAGTGAGACTCCAACTCAAAAAAAAACAGAAAAAGAAAAAAAAGGTGGACCAGGCTCGGTGGCTCAGCCTGTCATCCCAGCACTTTGGGAGGCCAAGGTGAGTGGATTGCCTGAGCCCGCGAGTTCGAGATTCACCCGGGCAACTTGGCGAGACCTCGTCTCTACAATAAATCAAAAATTAGCAGGGCGTGGTAGCGTGCGCCTATAGTTCCGGCTACTTGAAAGGCTGAAGTGGAAGGATCGCTGGAGCCAGCAGATCGATGCTGGGGTGGCCCTGAGCGTGCCACTCTGCTCTCAAGCCTGGGCAATAGAGTGAGACTCCAAGTCAAAAAAAAAAAAAGAAAAGAAAAAAAAGGTAATCCGGGCTCGGTGGCTCAGCCTGTAATCCCGCGCTTTGGGAGGCTGAGGTAAGTGGATTGCCTGAGCCCGCGGGTTCGAGACCCGCCTGTGCAGCGAGACCTCATCTCTACAATAAATCAAAAAATCAGCCAGACGTGGTAGCGCATGCCTGTAATTCCAGGTACTTGGAAGGCTGAGGCGGAAGGATCGTCGGAGCCCAGCAGGTCTAGGCTGCGGTGGCCGGGAACGGCCACTGCACTCTAGTCTGCATGACAGAGTGAGACTCCAACTCAAAAATAAGAAAGAAAAAAAAGGTGAACTTCAGGTGATTAGAGCTGGCTCACCAGGGAGCCCACCACATGAAAAAGTAGTAACCCTCTGTCTTAGGGGCAGAACAAGCTGAAGAGGACTGCATCTTCTGCGAGGGTGAGGGGGTCTTGCAGAGTGAAGGTTCTGCATTTCTGTAACACAAGAGGGAGTCAAGGGCGGAACCGTGACTTGTCGGACCCACTGATCTGTCCAGGGAGGCAGTGCAGGGAGGGCGCTGATACCGCCTCATGGGCATTAGGGTCAAAGACAAATCAGTTGACTCCAGCTTTTCTTTCTTTTTTTACTGAGTTGGAGTCTCATTCTGTCGCCTAGGCTGGAGTACAGTGACACACTCATGACCACCGCAGCCTCAATCTGCTAGGCTCAGGTGATCCTTCTGCCTCAGCCTTCCAAGTAGCTGGAACCACAGGTGTGCACCACCACCCCTAGCTAAATTTTCTGGTTTATTGTAGAGACGAGGTCTCGCTAAGTTGCCCAGGCTGGTCTCGAATCCCTGAGCTTAGGCAATGATCTTGCCCCTGCCTCCCAAAGTGCTGGGATTACAGGTACAAGTCACTGTATCCAGCAACTCGTTTTTTCATTTCAGCCCCTTCCTAAACCTCTTAGTCTGTAAACCAGGCACTGAGAGGAGGTCGGGAGACAAAGCAGCATTCTCTTGCTTAAAATGGGGGCAGGGAGGGGGAGGCAGCCGGTTCGTGGATGCTGGGCCTTTGCTCCAAGTTGGCCCAGCTCCTGGCCCTGGAGGGAAGGGGCTGGGTCAAGGAGTCTCAAAGCTAAGTGTTTGTCTATTTCAAAAGGAAAGGACTGTCTGGGTACCATAGCTCATGCCTATAATCCCAGTACTTTGAGAGGCCAAGTGGAAGGACTGCCTGAGCCCAAGTTTTTTTTTTTTTTTCGGAGTTGGGAGACTCACTCTATCGCCCAGGCTGGAGTGCAGTGGCACGCTGGGCTCAGGAGCTCCTTCTACCCCAGTCTTCCAGGTAGCTGGAACTACAAGCACGCGACATCACGCCCAGCTAATTTTTGACTTGTGATTTATCGTAGAGATGAGGTCTCGACAAGTTGCCCAGGCTGGTTTTGAACCCATGGGCTCAGGCAATCCTCTCGCCGCTACCTCACAAAATGCTGGGATGACTAGCACCATGCCCTGCTTTTTCCGGTCTGAGTTACAATTTGATGTTTTGATGTCTACACTTGTGAAACCACAGGTGCCATGACTATCACCTGATAGTCACCCATGCTCCTGTTCTCAAAGCCTCTGCTTTTTCTTCTCATCACAACTCATGTATGTACCCCTCTGCCTACCCACGTATCGTCCTCCTCGTTAAACCGGGTGCCTCATGACAAGGACACATCCGGTTTGTTTTCCACCGTAGCCCTAGTGCCTAACAGCTCCTCTAGGGCTAGCCACCCTGGCAGCCTCAGGTTCACACAAGAGGCACTCAGTGTCTGCTGAATAAGGTGGCCCAAGGTGCTCCCCATCAGACCAAGAGCTGGGACTGCCCCAGAGGGCCTTTCTCTGATAGTCCCTTCACTGGGGGCCTCTAAGGCAGCACAGGGGAGGGAGACCACCTCCTCTACCGGAGACCACTGTGCATAGGCCAAGAGGCAGCACAGGACTCCTGCAGGGACAGGGCAGTTCCTGGACCAGCTGCCAGGAAGTGTTTTAAGGGCACCCTCAGGGAGACTCTCCGTTTCATTCTCTGGTGTCAATCCCAGCTTCTGAGGTGGCTTGCTTGTGCAATGTTTTTACTCAGAGCCTTGCAGAAGTCAGATCTCACCTGCAGGCTCTGCCCTCCAGGAGCCTGGTCACTCCACTGCCTTAGAACTAGGTCATGGCCAAGTTAGCCAGAGCCATCTCTGCCAATCCTGGCAGGGCTCCACAGCCTGAATCTGAGAAAGCAGGAAAGGGCAATGGCCCTTCCGCAAAGTGGTGTGACCCTGGGCCAACCTCAGATGCTCAAGAATAGCAACAGCCACAGAAAATCGGAAAGCAGAGGCACGTGACCTTGAAGTGCCCACCCACGACCCCTCCTGAGAGGACACCCGGCTCAAAGTGACCCTCTCTGAAGAACCTCCATTTGTAGGCCTAGAAGTGCCCACCAGACTCCCCCAGACAGCACAAGTGGCCAGCACACCAGCTCCCCACCCTCTTCAAGCATTTGGAGCCCCAAGATCCCCACACACACCTAGCGGACGGAAGGCCCAGGCTGGGGGAGTCCTGCGTGACAGGAGGCCAGGATCCGGACCAGCCAGGTTCGAGGCCCTGCCACCCCACCTCCGCCACCTGCCCACCCCCACAGTAGCGCCACAGACATGCCTGGCCTCATGTTTCAGGTGTGCACTTTTATTGAACTGGTCTCAAGTCAGTGTACAGGTAAGCCCTGGCTGCCTCCACACCTCCACCCACTCCCAGGGAGACCAAAAGCCTTCATACATCTCAAGTCGGGGACAAAAATGGGGGCCACGGTGGCTGATCATTCAAAATAAAACAAATAAAAAAGTATTAAGGCGAAGATTAAAAAAATTTGCATTACATAATTTACACAAAAGCAATGCTGTTTCCTCCCCCGTGTGGACCAGGAGAGAACTGGGCTACTCTCCTTAGAGAGACGTGGGGCGGCTTTTGGGAGGGCAAGGGACTTCCTGTAACAATGCATCTCACGATATTTGGAATGACTATTAAAAAAAAGAACAATGTACAGTCAAAGTCCTTGGCCGCATTGCAGAACTTGGGGGATGCTCGCTCCACCTCGCTGTCACCTTCACCGTTCCAGTTTTTAAATCCTGAGAGTCATCAAGCCAAAAAAAAACCAAAAAAACAAAAAAACAAATAAAGCCATGCCAATCTCATCTTGTTTTCTGCGCAAGTTAGGTTTGTCGAGAAAGGGTGTGACGCGCCAGTCAGTCCGCCTAGAAGCACTTGCGGTGCACGATGGAGGGGCCGGACTCGTCGTACTCCTGCTTGCTGATCCACATCTGCTGGAAGGTGGACAGCGAGGCCAGGATGGAGCCGCCAATCCACACGGAGTACTTGCGCTCAGGGGGTGCGATGATCTGCGGAGGGAAAGGGACAGGAATCGTGAGGACCCTGTTGCCACAGCGCCCGCAGGCTGGAGTAAGAGTCTAAGGCACTTAATCAAAGGCTCTGGCTGAAGGGACACTCACCTTGATCTTCATCGTGCTGGGCGCCAGAGCAGTGATCTCTTTCTGCATCCTGTCAGCGATGCCTGGGTACATGGTGGTACCTCCGGACAGCACTGTGTTGGCATACAGGTCCTTGCGGATGTCCACATCACACTTCATGATGGAGTTGAAGGTGGTTTCATGGATGCCACAGGATTCCATGCCTGGGGGGGAAGCAGAGACCAGGCTTAGCGCCCACAGCACCGCCCCAGTGGTAGCCCTTGTGTGGGCGAGGACCAAGAGGGCAGTCTCCACTCACCCAGGAAGGAAGGCTGGAAGAGAGCCTCGGGGCAGCGGAACCGCTCGTTGCCGATGGTGATCACCTGGCCGTCGGGCAGCTCGTAGCTCTTCTCCAGGGAGGAGGAGGACGCAGCGGTGGCCATCTCCTGCTCGAAGTCCAGGGCGACATAGCACAGCTTCTCCTTGATGTCACGCACAATTTCCCGCTCGGCCGTGGTGGTGAAGCTGTAGCCACGCTCCGTGAGAATCTTCATGAGGTAGTCTGTCAGGTCCCGGCCAGCCAGGTCCAGACGCAGGATGGCGTGGGGGAGGGCGTACCCCTCATAGATGGGCACAGTGTGGGTGACCCCGTCCCCGGAGTCCATCACGATGCCAGTGGTGCGGCCAGAGGCATACAGGGACAGCACAGCCTGAATGGCCACATACATGGCTGGGGTATTGAAGGTCTCGAACATGATCTGCAAGTAAAAACGGGCCGCGTCACAATGGGGAAGCCACCAGGGACAGCCAGGCCAGACTGGGAACATGCAGGAAGTGCAAGGAACACGGCTAAGTGTGCTGGGGTCTCGGGACGGGGACTCTGCTCAGACCTACTGTGCACCTACAGAATACACACTCCGAGGCCGCTTTACACCAGCCTCATGGGCTTGTCACGCCAGCCAGTGTTAGTACCTACGCCCACAGCACTGTAAAGTTTAGACACCTAGTCAGAAAGGCAAACACCAGAAAAAGACCTCATCTGGGAGAAAGCAAATAGAACCTGCAGGGTTCCAAAGGAGACTCAGGCCAGAGAAGAGAGTCCTACGGAGAACGGCAGAAGAAAGAACACGTAAGACAGGGCGGAACAGAAGGGCGAGAGAGGGCGGCGGCGGCCACGGGGCGAGGCGGCCGGCCACTGACCTGGGTCATCTTTTCCCGGTTGGCCTTGGGGTTCAGGGGCGCCTCGGTCAGCAGCACGGGGTGCTCCTCGGGGGCGACACGCAGCTCGTTGTAGAAGGTGTGGTGCCAAATCTTCTCCATGTCGTCCCAGTTGGTGACGATGCCGTGCTCGATGGGGTACTTCAGGGTCAGGATGCCTCTCTTGCTCTGGGCCTCATCGCCCACGTAGGAGTCCTTCTGGCCCATGCCCACCATCACGCCCTGCAGGAGTTCGGGAGGCGAGGCCCTCAGTGCGGGCACGCCGCCACGGCCGCCCACCCGGGAAAGGGCCCCCCGCCGCCTGCACCCGAGGGAGACGCCCGCCCGCCAGGGCCCGCGGGGGGCGAGCCGCCCTACCTGATGCCGCGGGCGCCCCACGATGGAAGGGAAGACGGCCCGGGGGGCGTCGTCGCCCGCGAAGCCGGCCTTGCACATGCCGGAGCCGTTGTCAACGACGAGCGCAGCGATATCATCGTCCATGGCGAGCTGCAGCGAGAGCCGCGCCGTCAGCCGGGTCGCGGGTGGGGCCGCCCCCGCCCTGCCCACTTCCGGCGCGGCGCGGCCTCGGGCCGCCAGGGGGCGCCGGCGCGCGCCCAGATTGGGGACAAAGGAAGCCAGGCCGGCCGCATTATTACCATAAAAGGCAAACACTGGTCGAAGGCGGCCCCGCGGCGCGCGGCAGGAAGCCAGGCCCCCGCCCCCTCCCCACCGGGCGCCGGCCCCGCCCCCGCCCCGTTCAAACTGCGTCCGGCGGGCGCGCGCGCCGGCCACACCCTCGGACGGCCGGCGGCGCGGCGAGGAAGTGCGCGCATGCGCTCCGGCGGCCCCACCCCTTCCGGCCGGCCGGCCGGCCCCGCCCTCGCCCCAACCCGGGCCGCGGCACCCCGGACCCCAGGGCGCACGCGCAGCAGCGTCCCGATCCCAGCAGCGTCCGATCCCAGCATCGGGCCGGGCCCCCACCGGGCCCGGCCGCCCCGCCGCCCCCACCCGCCTGCCGAGCCAGCGGCCGGCTCGGACAAGGGCCCGGCGGCAGCAGCCCCAACTCGCGCGCCCCGAGCCCAGCCCCGCGGCCGCGCGGGGAGAGGCAGCGCCCCGCCGCCCCGGCCCGGGGCGCCTCCGGGGCCCGCCGCCGCAGCCCGCGTCCCCACGCGCCCGCCCCGCGGCCCGGGCGGCCGTGCACGGGCGGCGGGGCCGCGGCCCGCGGCGTCTCCGCGCAGAGGGCGGGCGCCGGGGCCGGGGCGCGCGGCGCGGCGCGGCGCGCCGGGCTCACCTGGAGTGGCGTGGACCGGCGGCGGAGCGAGGGCACGGGTCGGCGCGAGCGGGCGGACGCGGTCTCGAAGGTGGCTGCGCCGCGCGCCGCCGGGTTTTATAGGGCGCCGCCGCTGCCGCTCGAGCCATAAAAGGCAACTTTCGGAACGGCGGGCGCTGATTGGCCGCGCGCCGCTCACTCACCGCCTCGCCGCACAGTGCAGCATTTTTGGGCCCCTCTCCCCTCCTTTGGCGAGGAAAAAAAAAGCCCGAGAGGGAGAGCGAGAGCGAGATTGAGGAAGAGGAGGAGGGAGTTTTGGCGCTGGCCGCGCCGGGGTGCTGGGCCCGGGGCGGGGGGGCGCGCCGCGGCCCGCGCCCCGCTGGGCAGTGCCGGGCCCGGCCCGCGTGGCCCGGCCCGCCCCGGGCCCCCGGGTGGGGGCGCCGCTCTGGGCAGCGGGCGCCGTGGCGGGCGAGGGGCGGCACGGACGCCGCGGCTCACGCTCGGGGAGGCCTGGCGGCGCGGAGTGGGCAGGGAGCCACTCCCCCTCGGCCACCCTGGCGAAACTGCCCGGGGAGCCCGGACGGGGGACCTCGGGCCGGCGGCTTCGCGGACTGTGCGTGGGAGACCCGGCTCGGGGGCGAGGGCGTGGTGTTTCGGGAGTCCAAGAGCTCTGGCCACGTCGGGTCTCGGCCACAGTCCTGGGGACAGGGCAGGGGCCCGTGGGTGGAGGTGGCCCGCGAAGAAGGCTCGAGCCTCCCCGTCCACGGGCCTGGGAGGAGCCGGGCCCTGCAGAGCAGGGAGGCTCTTTCCCTGGAGCTGGCTGCCTCTGGCTGCAGGGTCACACCCAGCCAAAGCCAGGCCGGGGCCGCTGGAGGGTGGCCCAGGCAGCCACAGGCGCTGCTGGGTCGGGACTGGCTCTGCACACTCTGGGCCCGGGGCCCTCCGTTCGTTGTCTGTCTGTCATGTGTGGCCACAGCTGCCCTGTCTGGACCATCTGGAGGTTGCCCGGGACTCTGGGGAACGACACTGCGTGTGCCAGAGAGGCATGGGGGCGGGGCCCAGAGCTCAGAGCCAGCCAGAGAAGACCCTCTCGTTGTCACCGTTTCTTGCCCTGAGTCTGGTCCACTGATCATCACACAAGGCCCACGTGGCCGGGAGTGTCCTGCCACAGGGATGAGGTGTGGGACCCCAGAATGGCATCTGCCTCAGCCTAGAGGGACATGGGCCACCTCCTCCAAGGGGGTGACAAGAAGTTGGATTTTCACACAAAGAAGACTGGGGAGGGTGGACAGGTAGGGGCACCCTGGCTGCTCATGGCTTCCCAGCGCGTAGTAGGTGCGCACTGCAGGCGTGCTCCAGCTGCTGAAGATGAGCCCATATATGGATGTGGAGCCTACAGCCAGTTCACGGTGCCTGGCTGGGGGCAGGGCGCGTAGAAAGTTGCAGAGGCCACAGCCCGGTGGGAAGGGTGACCACCCCCCAGCACACCGGGAGGCCAGGGCTTGGGGCCACATGATCGCATTCCCAGAGACTGCCCCAGGCCAGGCTGAGCTTTCTAGCCTGTCTACTCCCTGCCTCCCGGGGATGGGACTGCCGTGTCCCAGCCTCCTCTCTCTCAGTGGCAGGCCGGGGTCTTGCCAGCTGCCTCAGGACCTGCCAGCCCCAGAATTCTCCGAGGGAAGTGCGTGGGGAGGAGCTCTTGTGCTGCCTGTTGGTGAGGGCGGTTCCTAGCCCTCCACCGGGCCTGGTGGGGTGCTGGGGTGGACGGGAGGCCGTCAGATGGCGGCAGGCAGCTAGGTGAGGCGAGGAGCACACCTGGTCCCCAAGCACTGTTCCCCTGTGCTGGCACTTTGCGTCTTCTCTCCCTGGGGCTGGCCAAGGGCAGCAGTTCCAGGCCCCCCTGACCTCAGGCTGGAGCACTCCTGGCCCACCCTGTTGACTGTCCTGGTCTCCCGCCTTCTCTCTTTTTTTGAGTCAGTCTCACTCTCATCCAGACTGGAGCCTCTACTTGCCAGGCTCAGGTGATCCTTCTGCCTCAGCCTTTCAAGTAGCTGGAACCACAGGCATATGTCACCATGCCCGGCTGATTTTTTGATTTACTGTAGAGAGGAGATCTCTCCGTGTTGCTCAGGCTGATCTTGAACCCTTGAGCTCGCAATCCTCTCGCCGCCACCTCCCAAAGTTCTGGCATTTACAGGGGTGAGCCACTGTGCCAGCTTGGTGCTCTCCTATGCATCCTTCAAGGCCCATCCTAGAAGGCCCCTCCCTGGGGGAGCCTTTTAGCAGCTGCAACCCATACCCTCCTCCGGACTTCGGAGGCAGCACGGGGCTGCCATTTACAGTGTGGCCTCCCCAGGCTGCAAGCCCGTCAAGGGTCTGCGTTACCCCCACTTCCCCCCACCACACCCACCCCAGGCTCCGCTCTGTTGAGCAGTGAGTGACTGCCTGGGTGTCCTCAGCCCACAGGTGGTGGGTTGGGGGGGCTGGGCAGCGAGCCCGGGTGGGGGCGGGGAGGAGCCGAAAAGAGAAAGCAAACTGGGGACCAGGAAAAGAGGAAGCTGAGTGGGTCAGAGGGGGAGGGGCCGGGCGCGAGCGGAAGCAAACAGGTTCTTCTTTACTGGGAACCTGGGAACGCTTCCCTCTCAGGGAGTTTTCTGACCTGTCACCGGGTGGGCACAGGCGCCAGGAGCCCTCGGCCCAGGTCGGCCGAGGGGGCCTCCACCTGCCTGCTGATTCTCTTCTCCGAGCCTGGGCTCTCGTGGGCACCCCGCCCCCGCAAGACCTCCAGGCAAGAGACGGTCACAGTCCATGTCAGAGCCCCCCCCGCCCGCGTCCACAAGACGGCCGGCTGCTCTACCCCCCTGCCCTGCCAGCAGGGACTCCGGCCTCCAGTTTTCAGAGGAAGAAACAGGAGGAGAGCACGGGGGAAGCTTGTCTGCAATAGGTGCTCCGTGGAGTGGTGACTGAAAGAATATTTTTACAGCTGAAGAAACTGAGGCAGAGCTGGCAAAAGCACCCGGGGCCAAAATCCAGCAGGGGAAGAACCCCAGCCCCAGCACCCTCCCTGCCAGGCAGCAGGCCCGCCCCTCCCTGTAAAGTGTCCCCTGGAATGTCCTGGGGCCTGGGTCCAAAGCTGGTCGAAAGTCGAATTCCTGGGCCCCACCTCCCTCCTGAGCACTTATCTCCTCAGGCCCAGAGAGGACAGCCACCAGCTCAGGGTCACACAGCAGGGCCTGCCCAAGCTTGCTTTTCCGGCTACCTTATCCCACCCCACTCTCCTCCCTGCTTCCACAGGGCCCTGGGCCCCTCTGAGCTTCTGGACTTTGGGACTCCTGAGGTTCTGGGGACCCTCTGCCTCCTGCCCACCTTCCCCTCTGCCTTCAGAGCCACTTCAGGTGGCCCTCCCTTTCCAGGAAGCCTGCCGTGACTTCCTCTTCTACTATGACAGCTTTGGCTTTCCTGCTCAGAGAGGGGAAGTGACCCGGCCAGAATCACCCAGCAAGGGCACAGCCAGGAAGCCGGACCTTTCCTGGCTGGGCTTGGTTGCTCAGCCTGCCATCCCAGCACTTTGGGAGGCCGAGGCGAGTGGATTGCCTGAGGCTGCAGGTTTGAGACCCGCCCGGGCAACTTGGCGAGCCCTCATCTCTACAATAAATCAAAAAAATTACCCGGGTGTGGTAGCGCGCGCCTGTAGTTCCAGCTACTTGGAAGGCTGAGGCGGAAGGATCGCTGGAGCCCTACAGGTCAACACTGGGGTGTCCGTGATTGTGCCACTGCACTCCAGCCTGGCAACAGAGTGAGACTCTGACTAAAAAAAAAAAAAAAAAAAGCCGGGCTCGGTGGCTCAGCCTGTAATCCTGCTCCTTTGGGAGGCTGAGGTGAGTGGATTGCCTGAGCCCACGGGTTCGAGACCCACCTGGGCAGCGAGACCTCATCTCTACCACAAATCAAAAAATCAGCCAGGCGTGGTAGCGCATGCCTGTAATTCTGGCTACTTGGAAGGCTGAGGCAGAAGGATGGCCGGAGACCAGCAGGTCGAGGCTGCGGTGGCCAGGAGTGGCCACTGCACCCCAGTCTGGGCGACAGAGTGAGACTCCAACTCAAAAAAAAAACAAAAAAAAACAAATCAAGTAGCTGGAACCACAGGCATGATCCACTACACCTGGCTAATTTTTGTTTTTATTTATTTATTGTAGAGACGAGGTCTTGCCATGTTGCTCAGACTGGTCTCGAACCCCTGAGCTCAGGCAGTCCTCTCGCCTCCGCCTCCCAAAGTGCTGGGATTACAGGCTTGAGCCACCACACCTGGCTTTTGTTTTGTTTTGTTTTGTTTTTTTGAGTCAGAGTCTCCGTCGTCCAGGCTGGAGTGCGGTGGCACGCTCATGCCCACCGCAGCCTCGACCTGCTGGGCTCAGGGAATCCTTCCGCCTCACCCTTCCAAATAGCTGGAACTACAGGTGCGTGCTACCACGCCCGACTAATTTTTTGATTTATTATAGAGACAAGGTCTCACCATGTTGCCCAGGCTGGTTTCGAACCCATGGGCTCAGGCAGTCCTCTCGCCTCGGCCTCCCAAAGTGCTGGGATTATAGGCTTGAGCCACCACGCCCAGCCGGAGGGTGTTTCTTAAAGAGCAGTCAGGGAGGGGCACCTCTGGAGAGGTGACCAGCCAGCTGAGTGAGTGAAGCTTTGGTTCCCACCTATACCTGGCCTCCAGACCTAGCCTCTCCCAGGGTGGTGGTCGCCAGGCGGCTGCCAGTGCTCCTCCTGGGGTCTCCCCTGCCCTCTGACAGTCACTCAGCCAAGGGGATCCCTGCCTTGGAGGAAGTGGCAACTTCTGACACCTCTTAGGAGAGTTTTAAAAAATCCTTAAAAACTACCTTCCCCCCGGGGTGCTTGGGAAAACCGTCCAGCCCTCCTAGGGAGTTCCCGGACTTACTTATTTGATTGAATTATTCAGAAAAAGAAAAAGCACTTCCCTGGACTGCCCCAACACACTCCTATTACCCCATGGGCCTTCTGCGGGTAGAGCCAGGTGTCCCCTTCTCCAGACGGAAGCTGAGGCAACCCCGAGGGACCCAAAGACCCCTCCCAGGCAGTCTGGGGGTAGGGGAGGCTGCGTGTCCCCCTCATCACCTGGGCCCAACACCTGGCCAGGAGTGGGTGGTGACCTGCCCAAGGTCACCTAGAGGCCACAGAAACCCTCGGGACCCTGGGTTCTTCAGTTGCCCAGAAAGGGGCCTAAGGAGCTGGTGACAAGTCAGACCAAATAGGGTGGAGGTCGGCAGCCAGTTCAAGTTTAGGCCAATGGGTTCCAGAGGCCAAACACAGTCGTTTATGCCTGCTGTAATCCCAGCACCTTGGGAGGCTGAGGCAGGAAGGATTGCTCTGGCCCAGGAGTTCATGACCAGCCTGGACAACATAGGAAGACCCTGTCTACAAAACTTTTTTTTTTTTGTAATTAGCAGGGGCTGGGCTTGGTGGCTTATGCTTATAGTCCCAGCACTTTGGAAGGCCAAGGCAAGAGGGTTGCTTGAGCCCAGGAGTTGGAAACTGCAGGGAGCCATGATAGTGCCAGTGCACACAGCCTGGACAAGAGAGTGAGAGCCCAACTCAAAAAGAAAAAAACAGGCCGGGCCGGGCTCAGTGGCTCAGCCTGTAATCCCACGCTTCGAGAGGCCAAGGTGAGTGGATTGCCTGAGTCCGCGGGTTCAATAACTGCCTGGGCAACTTGGCGAGACCTCATCTCTACAATAAATTAAAAAATTAGCTGGGCTTGGTGGCTCAGCCTGTAATCCCAGTGCTTTGGGAGGCCGAGGTGTGAGTAGATTGCCTGAGTCTGAGGGTTCGAGATCCGCCTGGGCAACTTGGCGAGACCTCATCTCTACAATACATAAAAAATTAGCTGGGCATGGTGGCGCATGCTGGCAGTTCCAGCTACTTGGTAGGCTGAGGCGGAAGGATCACCGGAGCCCAGCAGGTTGAGGCTGCGGTGGCCGGGAGCGGCCACTGCACTCCAGTCTGGGCGATGGAGTGAGAGTCCAACTCAAAAAAATGAATAAATAAAATAAATTAAAATTAAAATTAAAAATAAAGCTGACTAACTACATAAATAGATGCCCCTTGGAGGTGGGGGAGTGAAGGCTTGGGAGGTTGACACCTTTCCTGAGGGACTGAGGAGAGAAATGGTGGAAGAGAAATGGGGGGAGGGGTTGGAAGGCATGGGTGTAGGGGCAGCCCTGACTCAGGAAAGTGCTAGCTCACCTACCCTGGAGCTCAGCCTGACCTCCTGGTATCCCCTAGTCAAGAGAGGACACAGGAAGCAGAGGCCCTGAAGTCCTACTGTGTGCCGGGCACAGGTCAGAGCGGTGCCCACATTGCCGCGGAGAAAGCTTGCCACACCCCTGCTGGCCACACAGAAATCTATCTCCCCAGTTTTCCCATGAACAAACAGGCCAGTGATGGCGAGAGGCTTGGCACTGTGGTTAATAACACAGTCTGGCCATTATGAGAATGTACTGGAATCTGAGCGTCCAGGGCCTGGCGTGGAGCCATGGGACCCATGGAGTCCTCCAGCTACTGTTCTCTGCCTGACCCGGAAGCTTGGAAATGCTCCAGATGAGTAAACTGAGGCTCAGAGCGGCCTGCGGGCATCCGTCAAGGTGGCTCCAAAGCTGTGCCCGGCCGCCCCGACGGTTGTGGGGACCACATGGGGCTCTGTCAGGTGCTCTTGGGCTGGCACTGGCTCCTCCGGCCGGGCATGGGGCCTGGGGCTCGCCCAAGCGGAAACCCGATCACAGCCACGGAGCGTGTCACCAGGCGCTCTTCCGCCAGAAATCTCTGCTGCCACTGGGCTCGCCAGAAGCCTGAGCCGGCCCGTGGGGTACAGGCCTTGGCTGGGTCTCCTCAGGTCTCCCCTGCCCTGCCCCATGCCAGGTGCTGGGGACATGAGGGGACACTCCCCCCGGCATGCACCGTCCTGCACAACCCTGACACCATGAGGTTGGACCCATGAGGTCCAGAAAAAGCCCCAAACCTAGTCTCAGGCCAGGGGAGAGTCCCAGGTCTCCCAGGCTTCGGTTTGATGGGTCAGGGAAGGGGTTTCCCTTGACACGTTACCATCTGTGGGGGCTGTGGCCAGCTGCCAGGGCTCCCCATCTGCCCAATGCCAGAGCCCCGCTGTCCCATTTCCCAGGTCTCTAGGGACTGATTTTGGACATCTAAGTCTCCTGGGCTCTCTGATAGCCAGGGGTCACCAAGGCCAGAGGACACCAAGGCCCAATCTTGGGACCTCCATGCATTTCCCTGGGTCCCCCTCGGCTGCTCAGACACATAGCATTGGGAGTGACAGTAGTGGGCACACACATGTGCCCGAAGCCGTGACCAGGACATGTGACGGGGAGGGCTGGGCCAGGCCCAGGGAGCACTTAGCAGAGAGCCAAGGGACCAGCACGCTGGGTGTTGTGTCTTCTTAGCTGAGCAGAGCCTGAGTGCAGAGCCCAGAGCAGGTGGGGCACCCTAGGAATGGGTGTAGCATTCCCCTGCCCTGTGAGACCCCCAGAATGGTCTTTTGGGGATCTCGATCTTTCCTTCTCCAATCCGCTTTTATTTTTCTTTTCTTTTTTTTTTTTTGAGTCGGAGTCTCACTCTGTCGCCCAGGCTGGAGTGCAGTGGCCGCTCCCGGCCACCGCAGCCTCGACCTGCTGGGCTCCGGCGATCCTTCCGCCTCAGCCTTCCAAGTAGCCGGAATTACAGGCAGGCGCTACCACGCCCGGCTGATTTTTTGATTTATTGTAGGGATGAGGTCTCGCTGCCCAGGCGGGTCTTGAACCCTCGGGCTCAGGCAATCCACTCACCTCAGCCTCCCAGAGGCACGGGATTACAGGCTGAGACACCGAGCCCGGCTTAGTCAGGTTTTCATGGTGTTGCCCAGGTTGGAGTGCAGTGGTGTGATCAAAGCTCACTGAACCCTCGAACTCCTGGGCTCAAGTGATCCATTAGCCTCCCCAGTAGCTGGGACTACTGGTGCATTCCACCATGACTGGCTAATTTTAAAATTTTTTGTAGAGATGGCGTCTTCCGCGCTTTGGGAAGCTGAGGTGAGTGGATTGCCTGAGCCCGCGGGTTCGAGACCCGCCTGGGCAACTTGGCAAGACCTCATCTCTACAATAAATCAAAAAATTAGCCGGGCGTGGTAGCGCGTGCCTGTAGTTCCAGCTACTTCAAAGGCTGAGGTGGAAGGGTCGCCGGGGACCGGCAGATCAAGGCTGTGGTGGCCGGGAGCGGCCACTGCACTCCAGTCTGGGCGACAGAGTGAGACTCCAACTCAAAAAAAAAAAAAGAGAGAGATGGCGTCTCCCTCTATCACCCAGGCTGGGCTGCAGTGGTGCGATGATAGCTCATTGCATCCTTGAATTCCTCCTGGCCTCCAGTGATCCTCCCACCTCGGCCTCCCAAAGTGCTGAGATTCCTGGTGTGAACCATCACACCCGGACCACTTTCAGGCTTGTGTTAAGTAGGATTCAGCTCTGGCACCCGCCACTGGACATCCTTGGAAAATGACTTCACGTCTCTGAACCTGCAAGACTCAGCACGGCCCTGTGTGGCTCCCCCACAGGCTGGGGGGGGTCTTTCCGGGGCTTGTCACAGACACCCTGGAAGCTGGCCACACCCACCTACATACCAATGGGGGAAAAAAAAGCCCAGCGATGGACGGAGGCTCACCCAGTGTCACACAGCATATGTGGCAAGCCCAGACCTGGGGGCGGAAGGTTTGCAGGTTGTGTGCCGCTGGGAGGGTCAGACTGGACCGTCAGGATGGGTGCCATACCTGTCCCTGTTGCCAAGAGGGATGCTGGCTCTGGCAACCTCAGTGGCTTGGACAATGCCCACAGCTCTGTGGGGGTGCTTCTCCTGGGTCGGGTCTGCCCTCTGCAGCCTGGTACTCCAGACCTGGCCTCACCCAGCCCTGCCGACTGCACGCCCCACCCCTCATCCCTCTTCAGGTCTGTGGGACTCGCAGGTTCCGCAGAGGGCCAGGCTCAGTCTTGCCTCTGCAAGTTTGCACCTTCTGTTCTGCTACCTGTGACACTGTTCCCTGGTCACCGTGGATGCTGGACGTCCGATCATCTCCATAGAGAAGCCCTCCCTGACTGCAGGTGTTCCCTGCCGGTGCTGCGTGCCCAGCCTATTCCAGGCGCAGGGGACTTGGCAGAGATCTAGCTCTGCCTGGTTCCTTCTTCACAGACCTTTCAGAGGCAGGCTTCCTGGCTGCTCCCCACCTGCACGCTGCCCCCCCAAAAGGGCTGGGCCAGCTTGTCCATCATGGCTCTAGCACACAGTAGGCAGCCGGAAAGTCAAGAGGGCCCAGACCTTGGGGTCACGCCATGTTGCAGCTTGGGTGCCCCAGGAGCCGGCTTGGGGGTGAAACTTAGCGAGCAAGACACGTATCCAAACGGGCCCTAGGCCCACCCGTGGCCCGCCCTGCGGGAAGCTCTGGAGCTGAAAGAGGTCCCAGCCTGCCATTGCGACTTGGTGGCCTTGGGTACACCACTGAGCCTCTTGGGCCAGCTTTCTTGCCCACTTTGCAGAGAAAGCTTCTTTTATTTATTTATTTATTTTTTGAGTTGGAGTCTCACTCTGTCGCCCAGACTGGAGTGCAGTGGCCGCTCCCGGCCACCGCAGCCTCGACCTGCTGGGCTCCGACGATCCTTCCGCCTCAGCCTTCCAAGTAGCCGGAATTACAGGCATGCGCTACCACGCCCGGCTGATTTTTTGATTTATTGTAGAGATGAGGTCTCGCCAACTGGCCCGGGAGGGTCTTGAATCCGCAGGCTCGGCAAACCACTCACCTCGGCCTCTCAAAGCACAGGATTACAGGCTGATCCACCAAGCCTGGCACTGATTTTTTTTTTTTAATCAATATTTTTTATTATGATTTTGTGGGGTACAGTTAAGGGGTAGGTGTACAATTACGTTTCATTCATGCACCCTGTTGATAAGAGGTGTTTCCCCATCCCCAGACAGATATTTGCAACTGTTAATCCCACCCCCCCCCTTTTTTTTTGAGTTGGAGTCTCACTCTGTCGCCCAGACTGGAGTGCTGTGGCCGCTCCCAGCCACCGCAGCCTCGACCCGCTGGGCTCCGGCGATCCTTCCGCGTCAGCCTTCCGAGTAGCCGGAATTACAGGCATGCGCTACCACGCCCGGCTGATTTTTTGATTTATTGTAGAGATGAGGTCTCGCCGCCCAGGCGGGTCTCGAACCCGCGGGCTCAGGCAATCCACTCACCTCAGCCTCCCAAAGGCGCGGGATTACAGGCTGAGCCACCGAGCCCGGCAGAGAGAGCTTCTAAATGTCTTCTAGGAGGCAACGCAGTGACCACGTCCCCACGGGCCCAGTCCTTCACGGTCCTGCAAGGGAGATGCAGCTGGACGTCTTCTGAGCAGCTCTGAGGGTGTGCGGTGGCCACTGTATGTGCCACCTGCAGGCCCAGTGAATGCAGGGCATGTGGCCCCAGCCCAGGCCCTGAGGTCAGAGAGCCGCCTGGCCCAAAGTCACCCGTGGCCGTCAGCGGCTGGCTGCAGGAGCACAGAGCCCTGGCCACCTCTGCCCACTGCAGGGGACACCTTGGGAGGGCCTGTCCAGCTCCAGAGCTCCCAGGGAGCGGGCCAAGGGGGTCCCCAGGCCTGCTCAGCCTCTGTTGGCCCCAAGGACACTTCTGAATATGTGTCCCGCTCGCTAAACTCTGCCTTACAGCTGGCTTCTGGGAGCGCTCGACTTGCAACGTGGTGTGGCCTTTAAGATGAATCGGTTCGTTTCCTTGGTCAAGGAGCCCGTCCTGCACAGAGCAGTGTCCAGAGGGGTGGCAGCGAGGAGGGAGCGGGCACCACCTTCACCTCCATGTCCTTCTGGTTGGTTCCCCAAAAGAGAACGTCGTGGTAGCATTTAGCCGAAGGGATAGGGACAGACAGTAAGGGTGGTGGAAATGGACAGAAGCCTTAACAGGCTGGGAACGGTGGCTCACACCTCGTAATACCAGGCCTCTGAGAGTTCAAGGCACGAGTTGAAGACCAGCTTGGGCAAGATCATGAGACCTCGTCTCTGCAAGAAATAAAAACATTAGGGCCAGGCTCAGGGGCTCACGCCTATAATCCCAGCACTTTGGGAGACCAAGGTGAGAGGGTTGCCTGAGCCCATAGATTCGAGAGCAGCCTGGGCAACTTGGTGAGACCTCATCTCTACAATAAATCAAAACATTAGCCGGGCATGGTGGCGCGTGCCTGTAGTTTCAGCTACTTGGAGGGCTAAGACCGAGGGATCGCCTGAGCCCAGCAGGTCGAGGCTGCGGTGGCTGTGAGCATGTTACTGCACTCCAGCCTGGGCAACAGATTAAGACTCCAACTCAAAAAAATAAATAAAAAGAAATAAACAAATAATAATAATAAATAAAGTCTTGAATGGGCACTTTAAGTGAGGAGAGATATCCAAAATCCCCAATAAACAGAAAAAGATGTTCTTTATCATTAGTCATTCAGGAAATGCAAATTGAAACCACACTGAAGGCGGGCTCGGTGGCTCAGCCTGTCATCCCAGCACTTTGGGAGGCCGAGGCGGGCGGATGGCCTGAGTCCTGGGGTTCAAGACCCACCCAGGCAACTTGGCAAGACCTCATCTCTACAATAAATAAAAAATTAGTCGGGCATGGTGGCGCCTGCCTGTAGTTCCAACTACTTGGAAAGCCAGGGGGAAGGATCACCGGAGCTCAGCAGGTCGAGGCTGTGGTGGCCAGGAGCGTGGCACTGCACTCCAGCCTAGGCGACAGAGTGAGACCCCTACTCAAAAAAAACAAACCCCAGACTGGAGACCACCTCACAGCCCCAGAATGGAGAAAAATGAAGGAGACTGACAATGCTAAAGGCCAGCCCCGGGAACGGCAGATGCCGCTGGTGGGCGTGTCTCCACAGCCAGGTTGGGAAACTGCTTACAGCATCCTTTGTTGTTGTCAGACAGAGTAAGAGGACTGGCGTTAGTGTGTGTAGTGAGTGAGGCCAGCAGGGGCCGGCCACACTCTCACACTAGCCGTCATCTCAGGAAGGAGCATACGTCATCAGTGTGCAGCTCCGGGAATCACCACAAACTGAACACACACACACACACAATTTGCCCGCAGAGATTAGTGCTCCTGCAGGAAATTAGAGTCATACAGAATTTACTCTTTCGTGTCTGCCTTCCTTCTTTTCTTTTCTTTTCTTTTCTTTTTTTTTTGAGAAGGAGTCTCATTCTGTCGCCCAGGCTGGAGTGCCGTGGCACGCTCCCGGCCACTGCAGCCTCGACCTGCTGGGCTCAGGCGATCCGTCCGCCTCAGCCTTCCGAGTAGCTGGGCCTACAGTCGTGGACCACCACACCTGGCTAATTTTTGTATTTATTGTGGAGATGAGGTCTCATCAAATTGCCCAGGCTGGTCTTGAACCCTTTGACTCAGGCAATCCTCTCGCCTCGGCCTCCCAAAGTGCTGGGATGACAGGTGTGAGTCACCGCTCCTGGCCTGTCTTCTTTTCTCAACGCTACATTTGTGAGAATCATGGTGTTCTGTACACGAGTAGAAATTCCATTGTGTGCACACGCCACACTTTTTGTATTTATTCCTCCTTTTTTTTTTTTTTTGAGTCAGTCTGACTCTGTTGTCCAGGCTGGAGTGCAGTGACACACTCCTGGCCACCGCGGCCTTGATCTGCTGGGCTCAGGCGATCCTTCTGCCTCAGCTTTCCAAGCAGCTGGAACTACAGGTGTGCTTTTTTTTGTCTTTTTTGAGTTGGAGTCTCACTCTGTCCCCCAGACTGGAGTGCAGTGGCCACTCCCGGCCACCGCAGCCTCGACCCTCTGGGCTCCGGCGATCCTTCCGCCTCAGCCTTCCGAGTAGCTCGAACTACAGGCGCGTGCTACCACGCCCAGCTGATTTTTTGATTTATTGTAGAGATGAGGTCTCGCCAAGTTGCCCAGGCGGGTCTCGAACCCGCGGGCTCAGGCAATCCACTCACCTCAGCCTCCCAAGGCGCAGGATTACAGGCCGAGCCACGGAGCCCGGCTCGTTTTTTTGTTGTTGTTGTTGTTGTTGTTTCTGTTTAAAGAGTCAGCCTCTCTGTCTGTCGCCCAGGCTGGAGTGCAGTGGCACGATCCAAGCTCACTGCAGCCTCCAACTCCTGGGCTCAAGGGATCTGCCTGCTGCCAGGCCTCGGCCCTTGCTGTTCCCCCAACACACCCCGCCAAGCCCTCCCTAAAGCGTCTCCTTGGTGGACTCCTCTTCAGACTTCTATTCTGGAAAGCCTTGCCAGTTCCCACACACACCCAGCCTTGTTACCTCTTTAAGACCTACTGATCCTTCGGGGCTCAGTGAAAACATCACTT
The DNA here is from genome assembly GCA_027257055.1 of Cephalopachus bancanus. Lineage (NCBI taxonomy): Eukaryota > Metazoa > Chordata > Mammalia > Primates > Tarsiidae > Cephalopachus > Cephalopachus bancanus. The sequence continues at coordinate 16,788 of JAPVLO010001684.1, read as the reverse complement.
CCGCCAGGAAATCCTCCCTGATTCCCATTCCAGGTCAGGGCTGTTGTAGCGCCTGTACTTCCTGGTCGTCCATGTGACGTGGGTAATTAGATGTATCTGTGTGATTACAGGCTGTCTCTCGCGTGCTGACCACAGGCAGGAATCACAGCTGTTTTCATGACTGCTATCACCGGCTCACGGTATGTATTCAGTGCTCAGTAAACTCAGCCCCTATCTGTGGAAGGAAGGAAGGAAGGGAGGGAGGGGCCGGGATCCTCGGCTCAGCCTGTCATCTCAGCACTTTGGGCGGCCAAGGCGAGTGGATTGCCTGAGCCCGCGGGTTCGAGACCTGCCCTAGCAACTTGGTGAGCTCTCATCTCTACAATAATCACAATAATAATAAATTAGCTGGGCATGGTGGCACGTGCCTGTAGTTCCAGCTACTTGGAAGGCTGAGGCGGAAGGATCGCTGGAGTTCAGCAGGTCGAGGCTGCGGTGGCCGGAGCGGGGAAGGAATGAAGGAAGAGGGAGAGGGGAGAAATAATGAAGGGAGGAGGGAGGGTGGATCCTGTTCTATTATTACTGTGATTGTTTTTTTTTTGAGTTGGAGTCTCACTCTGTCGCCCAGACTGGAGTGCGGTGGCACACTCACGGCTACCCCAGCGTTGACCAGTTGGTCTCCGAGGATCCTTCCGCCTCAGCTTTCCAAGTAGCCAGAACTACAGGCGCGTGCTACCATATCCGGCTAATTTTTGATTTATTGTAGAGATGAGGCCTCGCCAAGTTGCCCGGGCGGGTCTCGAACCCGCCGGTTCAGGCGATCTACTCTCCTCGGCCTCCCAAAGTGCTAGGATTACAGGCTGAGCCACCAAGCCCGGCCTATTATTATTATTATTATTTTTTTTTTTTAGTAGGAATCTCACTTCCAAGTAGCTGGAACCACGGGCACACGCCACCATGCCCGGCTAATTTTCTCTTTTTTTTTTTTTTGAGTTGGAGTCTCACTCTGTCTCCCAGGCTGGAGGGCAGTGGTACGCTCACAGCCATTGCAGCCTTGACCTCCTGGGCTCAGGAGATCCCTCCTCCCCAGCCTTCCCAAGTGGCTGGAACTACAGGCATGCGCCCCCCACACCCAGCTAATTTTTTGACTTGTTGTAGAGACAAGGTCTGGCCATGTTGCCCAGGCTGGTCTGGAAAAGGAAAAATGGTTACATTGTACCTTATCAAAATTAAATGTTAAAAAAAAGAAGGGACCGAGGCAGCAAGAATGAATGTGCTGTCTCTTCAGGGAGTGAGCTTCCTGTCCCAGGAGGGTGTCCCAGAAGGGTGTGGGCCCCACCTTGGCAGGAGCTATGTTCTAGGACTGCCAAAGCTGATGAGGAATGGGGCCCGGGAGGAAAGGGATGGGCTCACACCTTCCAGAGGATGTTGGGGAGGGGAGGCGAGGAGGGTGGGTGTCACAGGAAGTGCTCGGGTCTCTGGGCAGCAGCTGACTCACCCTTCTCTGATAGTACTCACAGGTCAGCCTGTCTCCAGAGGCCCCAGGCGTAACAATGACTGTCTGACATCCTGAATATGTGAGGGCCTGGCCCAAGGAGGTGATCAACCCGGCCTGGGGGACTGGCAAGGCTGCCAGTTTTGGACTGGGTCTTGAAGTCTGAATAGGAGTCCACCAAGGAGATAATTTAGCGAAGCTGCAGGCATCGGAGGTGACTGGGCGCTCTGGGAAGTGTCTGGAGAGAACCTCGGCGGGGCGGTCTGTGACAAACACCATATGCACCATTTCTGTCTTGGCACACCCAGTAGAGTACGTGGCCCCCTGGAAGAGAGGGCTGGGTGGGCCTGGGATGGGGGAACCCCTTGGCCAGGCCTAGCCCTCTCCCTCTGTCCTGATCCCTCCCGGGAAACAGCTTGGGAAAAGGAGATCCAAGAGGACCTTGAGCTCCTCGTCCAAGAGGAAGTTTGCGAGGCCTGGAGTTCGGGTTCCATCGTACAGCCGGGGAGACTGAGGTGGGCAGGGGCAGAGCCCGGGCTCACAGACCTGGGCCCGGCCTGGGTCCTGGAACCCATGAGAGCAACGGACAGGCCCTGCTGGGGGGGGATGGGCGCCACACAGACCCAAGCTGACTGGGCCAGCTTCTGGGGCCCGGCGTGGGGGCACCAGGAAACCTGCAAAAGAAGGTGGCAGGAAGTGGGTGCTCGGGTCCCCAGCGTGCCCGAGCTGCCCCCTCCTTCTCTGGGTCAGCTCAGCCCCAACCCAGGGCAGGAGAGAGCTGCAGGGTCCTCCAGCAGGAATGTGGGTTGGAACTCAGCCTGCAGGCAGGACGGTTCCTCCTCGCATTCGAGAGATGGGCCGGGCCGGGACTTGGTGGTGCCAGGGCCACGGGGAGCCACAGAGGGTGTGTGAGCCAGAGAGGAGCAGGGCGGAGTCTGGTGTCTCGGGAGACGGCTCTGCATTACAAAAGAGCCCAAGTGGGGGCTGGGCTCCGTGGCTCAGCCTGTCATCTCAGCACCTGAGGCAGTGGATGGCCTGACCCCGGGGTGGGGGGCTCCAGACCAGCCCGGGCAACTTGGCGGGACCTCCTCTCTACAATAAACATTTTAAAAAATTACCTGGGCGTGGTAGCAAGTGCCTGTAGTCCAGCCCAGCCAGTCAACGCTGGGGTGGCGGTGAGTTTGCCACTGCACTCCAGCCTGGGCGACAGAGCGAGACTCCAAATCAAAAAAAAAGAAGCCCAAGGGGGCTCCAAATGAAACTCTGTGACCTTGGATTTTTAGATTTCTCTCTGCCTCTGGCCATGCAGATGCCTGTATTAGAAACACCAGAAGCCGGGCTCAGTGGCTCAGCCTGTAATCCCGCACCTTTGGGAGGCTGAGGTGAGTGGATTGCCTGAGCCTGCGGGTTCGAGACCCGCCTGGGCAACTTGGGGAGACCTCATCTCTACAATAAATTAAAAAATCAGCCAGGCGTGGTAGCGCGCGCCTGTAATTCCAGCTACTCGGAAGGCTGAGGTGGAAGGATCGCCGGAGCCCAGAGGGTCGAGGCTGCGGTGGCCGGGAGCGGCCACTGCACTCCAGTCTGGGCGACAGAGTGAGACCCCAACTCAAAACAAACAAACAAAAAAGAATCACCAGAGTTGGCCGGGTTCAGTGGCTCAGCCTGTAATCCCAGTTGGGAGGCCGAGGTGAGTGGATTGCCTGAGCCCGAGGGTTCGAGACCCGCCTGGGCAACTTAGCGAGACCTCATCTCTACAATAAATCAAAAATTAGCCAGGCATGGTAGCGCGTGCCTGTAGTTTCAGATACTCGGAAAGCTGAGGCGGAAGGATCGCCAGAGCCCAGCAGGTCCCAGGTCCCGGGAGCGGCCACTGCACTCCAATCTGGGCGAGGGAGTGAGACTCCGGCTCAAAAAAAAAAGAGAAACACCAGAGTTGTAATGATGGTTATAATAATAGTAATAACAGCCTGTGTGTCTGGGATGCTCTTTCACTTTTCAGATGCTCTATAATTTGATTTTGTACCCATGGCAACCCTAAGACAGCAGGGCAGCCATCATCACACCATTTTAACTGTTTTATTTTTATTTATTTATGTATTTATTTTGAGTTGGAGTCTCAGTCACCAGCCTGGAGTGCAGTGGCACACTCAGGGCCACCCCAGCATCGACTTGCAAGGCTCCAGCAATCCTTCCTCCTTAGCCTTCCACGTAGCCGGAACTACAGGCGCATGCTACTAGCTTTTGATTTATTGTAGAGACGAGGTCTCGCCAAGTTGCCCAAGCGGGTCTCGAACCCGCGGACTCAGGCAATCCACTCACCTCAGCCTCCCAAAGCGCAGGATTACAGGCTGAGCCACTGACCCCCGGCTAGCTGTTCTTATTATTACATTTGAGCCCAGTGTGGAACCGGGGGTGGGCTGGTGGTGGGACGCTGGTCTCCCTGTGGACATGGGGAGATAAGCCTGGTGTCCCGCACGTGTCCAGCACGCCCCAGTCCCCACCCCGCCCCCACCGGCCCGGCCCACTTGGCCCGATTTCCTCTCCACCAGGAGGAGCTGCAGGGTGTTCACGGGTCAGGTAATGAGCTGACCTTCCGGGCCATGCCCTAGCCCACACCCAGGGGCCTGAGCCCAGGGCAAAGGACAAAGGGCAAAGGGCAGGTCTGGAGTCCAGCCTCTCCCTGTCGTCCGAGGGCCACTCTGGGCATGGTCTGGGCTTAATCATGACAGCTGCCCTACCGAGGGCGCACTGGGCGTGGTCCTGGCCTTCCGGCTGGGAGCTCCCCAGTTGTCTCATTGCCCCACTCGCCCATGGTCCCATCACCCTAAGCCTGGGGCTGGGAGCGGGTGTCTGTGGTCACCCCAAAACAGAGGCCCGAGAGCCTCGGCACCCATGCTAGGGAGGGCAGTGCTGGGACCCACGCTGAGTCTTGACCCCCAGAGGGATGAGGTGACTGCAAGGGTGTCCTGGCGCGTACCTTCAGAGGGGGACAGGACCAGAGCACACAGGTCCTGCCACGGCAGTCCGCTGGACATTTCTAGCGTTCTAAGCAATCGCAGCCTGTCCCTGGCCACTCAGGAACAGCTAGGACAGCATTCCAGGTGTGCTGAGCTCTCCCATCCGGGTCCACTTGGCCCCACCGTGGAAGGTGCACCACCTGGAACATGTTCTACTGTCACTGGTGCCCCTCCGGATAAGGAAGCCAGTGGCCTCAGACTGGCCTCCCAAGACTCCAGGTGAGAGTGGAGTCTGGAGCTGCAGAACTGAGACCTCAACTCTCCCAGATTCGTGGGGGGGGTGCTACTGGCGCCATCTGCCCGCCCCTCACGAGGTGACCTCCCAGGCACTCCTCACGGCCCCAGGTGAGCGGTCAGCCCCATCCCCCAGGACGGCGCGCTCCGGGTTCCAGCCCCAGGCCAGGTTTAGGGTCTCCACGCCCAGCTCAGGCCCCGCCTCTGCCCGACAGGGGCCTCGGGGCAGGACAGACGGTTCTTATCGGCGCTCCCAGGAGCGCGCGGCCCACGAGGGCCTCGGCTGGGCGCCTCCCGCGCCCAGGACCGCCCGCGGGGAGATAAGCCTGGTGCCCCGCGCGTGTCCGGCGCGTCCGGAGCTCCGCGTCCGGGCCCCACCCCGCCCCCGCCGGCCCGGCCCACTTGGCCCGACTTCCTCTCCATAAAAGGCGAGGTTTGGGAGCCCCGGGCAGGGGGCGCTGGGCGCACGGGCCGCCGCTCCCCCTGCGCCCCCGGGCCCGCCCCCCGCCCCCCCCAAACCGGCGCCGAGCCGGGGGCACGGGGCCCCCGCACCGGGGTCTCACAAGGGCCCGCCTCGGGCCACGACCCCGGCCCCGACCCGCGTCCCCATTGCACAGATGAAGATGCTGAGGTCCCCAGCGTGGCCGGGACTTCTGGGCTGGGGACAGAAAACGCCACACGGGCCGCAGGATCCCAAGCCAGCTCCGCGTAGACGCGCACAGATCTACTTCGTGTGGAGACACGTGTATCGAACACCTCCAGGAATCGGGGACTCCCCGGCTTCTGTTAGGCCCGGTCCCTTGGTTCTCAGGTGGCCTTGGGCACACGTTACTTTCGATCACAGCCTCAGTTTCCCCATCTGTTGAACGGGAGGAGATTTTCACAACCGATTGTCCAAAGTACAACCCCCCCTCCCCCACCGGCCAGCGCAGGGGGGGCAGCGGGAATGCGAGGGGCGGGGCCTGGTGCCCCCGACGCCCCTCGTTTGAGCCCGCAGCTGGGGTGAGGGGGACCCGGCCGGAGCCCCCCCCGCAGGGCCGCGGTGACCAGAGACTGCATGAATGCGATACAAACACTGGGTGCTCAATAAATGCAGCCCCGCCCTCCCTCCCCACCCGCCTCGGGCGCGTGAGTCATCTCGGGCCTGGCCGTGAGCCGGAAAGCCGGGCCGTGGGTGTCCGCCGTCTCCACCCGCCCGGCCCTGTGGCCGCGGCAGGCCTCTCCTCTCCCCGGGCCTCAGTTTCCCTCTCCGTGCCCTCGGCCGGCCTCGCCCCCCGGGGGGGCCCGGGGGCGGGGCGGACCCGGGGCGGGGGCGGCCCGGACGGCCCTCGGGGGGCGGCGCGCCCCCGCCCGCCGTCCCGGGGGTCCCGCGCAGGGTGGGCCCGGGCCGGCCGCGCTTGCGGCCACGAGGCCCCCAAATAAAAGGCGAACGGCCGGGTCGCGCGGCCAAACTTAGTCATCCGGCCCGCGGGCCCGGCTCGGCGGCGATTTCCCCCCGCGAGCTTCCCTTTCCCTCGCCGCGGGGCCCCGGGGGGGGAGGCGGGGGGGCGTCCGAGGTTGTGGCAGCGGCTTTCGAAAGGCCCCGCGGCGTCTCCGAAGGGGGGGGGCCCGGGGCCCCCGCCGAGGGGGCCCCCGGGGCCGGGGGCTCGGCGGGGGGAGGGGGAGACGGGGGGATCGCCCCGGGCCCCCCGCCCGCCCTCCCTCCGGAAGGAGCCCGCGGCTCGTTAACCCCTAAGCTGCCGCGCCGCCCGCGCGGGGGGGCGGGGCGGGGGTCCTGCGGGGCGTCGCAGCCCGGCGCGCCCTCCCGAGGCGCCGTCGGAAGGCGCGCGAGGGAGGCCGAAGCGTCCGCCCCTGGCGGTCTCGGCGAGGTTCCTCTGGGCTCGAGCCGGTGTCGTCCAATCAGAGATGTGGACGCACCCAGGCTGGAGCACCCCGAGGCCTGGGGTGCGCAGGAGGGCGGGGAGGGGGTGAGAGGCGCAGGATGGGGGACGGGGGCGCGGAGCAAGGAGGGGGTGGCCACGGTCCACGCGTCTGGTCCAGCAGCACCAGACGCAGACGGGTTCACACCGCCTGATTCCACTCGCGGGAGGGTCTGGAACGACCCGAGAAATTTAGGGTGACAGCAGTCGTATGGTCTTATCTGCGGAGCTGGGGGCAGGTGTTGATGGGAGGCTGGCACAGGAGGGGTGTGAGATGGGGGGGCCGGTGTCCACTGACTCTGATAGTCTCTGTTGGTTTGAGAAAACAGCTGAATAACGTGTGGCAAAAGAGTTGCTCAATCCGGGGTGTGTTATATTCCCACTGTACTTTTCTGGTTTTTGAAATATCTTTTTTTTTTTGAGTTGGAGTCTCACTCTGTCGCCCAGACTGGAGTGCAGTGGCCGCTCCCGGCCACCGCAGCCTCGACCTGCTGGGCTCCGGCGATCCTTCTGCCTCAGCCTTCCGAGTTGCGGGAATTACAGGAGCGCGATACCACGCCCAGCTGATTTTTTGATTGATTGTAGAGATGAGGTCTCACTGCCCAGGCGGGTCTCGAACCCGCGGGCTCAGGCAATCCACTCAACTCAGCCTCCCAAAGGCGCGGGATTACAGGCTGAGCCACCGAGCCCAGCTGAAATATCTCTCTTTTTTTTTTTTTTTTTGAGTTGGAGTCTCAATCCCTTGCCCAGGTTGTAGTGTAGTGGCACACTCATGGCCACCCCAGCATGGACCTGCCGGGCTCCAACGATCCTTCCACGTCAGCCTTCCTAGTAGCCAGAACCACAGGCACGCGCTACCACACCCGGCTAATTTTCGATTTTATTGTATAGACGGGGGTCTCACCAAGTTGCTGGGGCTGGCCTTGAACCCGCGGGCTCAGGCAATCCACTCACCTCGGCCTCCCAAAGTGCTGGATTACAGGCTGAGCCATCGAGCCCTGCCAAAATATCTCGCCCTTTTCAAGAAGAGGGGAGAAGCCGGCTCGGTGGCTCAGCCTGTAATCTCACTTCTTGGGAGGCTGAGGTGAGTGGATTGCCTGAGCCCGCAGGTTCAAGACCTGCCTGGGCAACTTGGTGAGACCTTGTCTCTACAATAAATCAAAAACTAGCCAGGTGTGGTAGCAGGCGCCTGTAGTTCCAGTTACTTGGAAGGCTGAGGCGGAAGGATCACGGAGCCCAGCAGGTCGAGGCTGCGGTGGCCGGGAGTGGCCACTGCACTCCAGTCTGGGCGACAGAGTGAGACTCCAACTAAAAAAAAAAAAAAAAAAAGGGGGGGGCCCCCGAGTTGGATGTGGTGATCAGCCTGTGACCCCCAGTTTCTTCTTCTGTAACGTAATCCCTTTGGGGCTAATTTATTATGAAAAGTAGCCGGGCACGGTGGCTCATACCTGTAATCCCAGTACTTTGGGAGACCGAGGTGAGAGGATTGCCTAAAAGCCTGGGGGTTCAAGACCAGCCTGGGCAACTTGGCGAGACCTCATCTCTACAATAAATCAAAAAATCAGCTGGGCGTGGTGGCGCATGCCTGTAGTTTCAGTTACTTGGAAGGCTGAGGCGGAAGGATCATCTGAGCGCAGCAGGTTGAGGCAGTGTGCCACTGCCCTCCAGCCCGGGTGACAGAGTGAGACTCCAACTCAAAAAAAAAAAGTATATGAGATAATGTATGCTGAGGGCTAAATATGAGGCATAGGTACACAGTAGGTGCTCAACAAAAGGTTCTGGTGTGGGGCTCCCCTTTGCCTCAGGCACCCTTGGGAGAAGGGAGGACTTGCCCGGCTGAGGGCCAGGGTGAGGGTCGGGGTGGGAAGGTTTTCTGTCCTGTTCCCTGAACCCGCCTCCGGCCTGGCCTGGCTTGGCCTGGCCGGGAAGGCTTGTGTTTCTGACAAATGGGGCCAGCCAACCCCATGCCCTGCCTGTGGCGTTCTGTTCTGTCCTGTCCCGTCCCCAGAGCCAGGGTCACTCCGGGTGAGACTCAGGGCCACCGTACCAACAGGACCCAGGTGGGCGGGTCACCTGACCTCCGACTCCAGGCGGCCGGATCTTCAGGCAGTCTGTCTGGACACTGGGGTGGCAGGTGCCAGCTGGTCGGGCCTGGACTCCTGTCCGAAGCCCTGCGGGAAGCCCGGCCCAGCAACCCAAAGGGCTTCAGGCCCTGGGAGGGGGGTGGAGAGAGAAAAGGGAAAGTAAAAGCCAGCTTCTCCAGTCTTGTCCTTTTCCAGCGCCCGTGGGAGTTGGGCCCTGTTCCCAGGCTCTCTGAGGGAGCCCCCCCATGACCCAGACCGGGGACGGAGCTCCCCAGATACAGGGAGGCTAGGCCACTGGGCCAGGGCACCCAGCCGAGAAGGGCAGGGCCAGGAGGAATTGAGACAGGCAGAGGCAACACGCGTGGCCGGGCACAGCGCAGCCCCCGGTGGGGTGAGAAGGCTGTCCTAAGGGGAGCCCGCAGCCGCAGGAAGGGGGGCGGGGCCCGGAGAAGGAGCCAGAGTGCCGAGAAGCAAATGACTGTGGCCAGGCGGACTGAGGCCAGGAACCGGCGGAGACTGCCCTCCAGTGGGCACCTTCTCTGCCTTCGTTGCTGGCAGTGGGGACCTGTCATCTGATGCACTCGGAACCAGCTGGATTCTACCTGTGCCCAGCACACCGTGGGCACCCCCCACCCTCCCTCACCCCCCGCAGGCTTGGGGTGAAAAGATCGTCCCCCCCGGACCCCACTAGACAGGAGGTGGCCATGGTAAAGCATCGGTGAGAGGGGCTTCTGCTGCCTGGGGGCCAGCCATCATCCACCTGCCACAGGGTCTCCCTGCAGCCTCCTAGTGACCTTGTTGCAGGGGCATTGCTCACCGTTTATTTTTAAATTTAAATTTTTAAATTTTTATTTTTTTGAGTTGGAGTCTCACTCTGGCGCCCAGACTGGAGGGCAGTGGCACGCTCCCGGCCACCGCAGCCTCGACCTGCTGGGCTCCGGCGATCCTTCCGCCTCACCCTTCCAGGTAGCTGGAACTACAGGCACGCACCACCACACCCGGCTGATTTTTTGATGTATTGCCGAGATGAGGTCTCACCAAGTTGCCCAGGCTGGTCTCGAACCCGCGGGCTCAGGCAGTCCTCTCACCTCAACCTCTCAAAGGGCTGGGATTGTAGGCGTGAGCCACCGCGCCCAGCCTTCACCTTTTCATGGATGACGAAACTGAGGTCTGGAGGGCCGACAGCACTTGCCTAAGGTTGTGGCTGACAGATGGCCAAGCTGGGCACTTTCGTTGGGTCCAGAAGTCTGCCCAAGCAACCCAGGGGACACAGACGGTGCACGGGAACTTGGTCAGACAGCGCGTGTGCACACCGCCAGACAGCACGCGTGACACCTCTCCATCCCCTCGGCCTGCCACATCATCACGCCTGTGGAACTGAGCACCCTGAATCCCCACGTCTGGGTGGCTCTGGGTGGAGGCGGAGAAGCTGAGAGCCAGTCAGAGGAATCCAGCCTTCCTGCCGGAAGACCCAGGAATGAGGACACCCGGTGTGGCATCTGCCTCTCACCTAAAGATTCTGGCCGGCCCTGGGCTCTCAGGATGCGGTGAAAAAAACCAGTTTACAGCGTACTCCCAAAGATTGGCCAGTGTTGCTAAATTTCCATCCATAGGAACCTGGGGGCCCCTGTGGAGATGGGCCATGGAGCCTTGAACCCTAGGGCGGACCGTAGCCCTGGGTTAGGCGGGATTGAAGGATACAGGCACTGTCGCAATCTGCCCCGCTGCTGTAACAGAACACTGTAGGCTAGGGGGCTGATAGAACAATCACTTCTTTCTCACAGTTCTGGAGCTGGGAAGTCCAGGGTCAAAGGCAACTCCAATTCAGAGCCCGGCGAGGGCCACTTCCTGGTTTACAGACAGCTGCTTTCGTCCTGAGTCCTCACAGAGCAAAGGGGAAGGGGCCTCTTTGGGGTCTCTTCTATAAAGGCACTAGTCTCATTCACGAGGGCTCTGCTCTCATGGTCTAATTACCTTCCAAAGGCCCCAGCCCCTAATACCATCGGGCTGGGGAGTTAGAATTTCAGCATATGCTTTTTTTTGAGTGGGAAGTCTCACTCTGTCAGATTGGAGTGCAGTGGCATACTCGCAGCTACCACAGCCTTGGTCTGCTGGGCTCAGGAGATCCTTCCAAGTAGCTAGCACCACAGGCATGCACCACCACGCCTGGCTAACTTTTTGATTTATTGTAAGAGGCAAGGTCTCATCAAGTTGCACAGGCTGGTCTTGAACCCCTAGACTCAGACAGTTCTCTCGCCTCAGCCTCCCAAAGGGCTGAGATTACAGGTGTGAACCACCAGGCCCTGCTAGCCCTGCTAATTTTTTTTTTTTTTTTTAGTTGGAGTCTCACTCTGTTGCCCAGACGGGAGTGCAGTGGCTGCTCCCGGCCACCGCAGCCTCGACCTGCTGGGCTCCAGCGATCCTTCTGCCTCAGCCTTCCGAGTAGCCGGAATTACAGGCGTGTGCTATCACACCCAGCTAATTTTTTGATTTATTGTAGAGATGAGGTCTCGCCTGCCCAGGCAGATCTCGAACCCGTGGTCTCAGGCAATCCACTCACCTCAGCCTCCCAAAGGCACGGGATTACAGGCTGAGCCACCGAGCCCGGCTGCCCTGCTAATTTTTAAATCATTTTTAGATTCAAGGCTTTGCTAAATTGCCCATGCCAGGCCAGGTGCAGTCAAGGTTGCAGTGGCTATGATCGTGCCACTGCACTCCAGCCTGGGTGACAAAGTGAGATTCTGACTCAATTAGAAAAAAAAGTTGCCTAGGCTGGTCTCAAGCCCCTGGCCTCCTGCAGTCCTCTCGCCTCAGCCTCCCAAAGTGCTGAGATTACAGGCGTGAGCCACTGTGCCCAGTCCAACTCACTAAGTCTTTGAGGAACACACCGGTGAGGAATCCCTGATGTCCCTGGACCCTGTGGGTGTCTTCTGTGGGCTGGAATGGGGGGTGCTCCATTGAGATGGAATCTCTCTCAGAGGACCAATGCCACCCAAATAACAGAGGCCAAGTGGTAACCCTGATGGCCTGGAGCCAATGGGGTGAATTATACAGGGAGGGAGCTGCTTCCGGAAAGTTCTGACCTGCAAGAATTTTGATTAAGGCACATGGAATGTGGTGTCCTTAGGGACTAAGTCATGGGTCACATGCTAAAGAATCCCTGGAGCTGGTGAGTCGAAGGACTCAAGGTCTGGTGACGGAGACCCGGCTGGAGCCACCACAATGGAGGCGTTCGGCCTCTCGCCAAGTGTCTGGGTTGAACTGCGTCCTAGACCCAGCGTCCCGGAGGAAGGACACTGAAGCCCTGCCACGCTGTGTACGTGAGCAGACTTTGCTTTTCAAGCCCCAGGAGTGAGACTGAGTTCTTGAAAAGCCACCGCTACCTAAAAGACATTCGGATGCACCCAGGGCCTGAGGTCAGTACTGGTGGCCCCAAAAGAGCGCTCAGCACTCCAGTCTGGGCCACAGAGTGAGACTCCAACTCAAAAAAAAAAAAAAAGAGCGCTCAGCGTCTGCTGTGCATGCCTCAAAATGCCAAAAATGTGCTGATGTAAGGGTGAAGCGGAGGACTGGTCATTTTGCTCACATGTGTAAATCAGGTCCCCAAGATGGACCTCCAAAGTTTGTGGCTGGACCAACCTGTTCCTGAGCTCTACACCCACCACACTGAGATGACCCTCACCAAAAGGAAGAAAAGGAGAAGGATGTTTTCCAGCCAAAAGAAAGTGAAGAAGCAGGCTGGGCTCGGTGGCTCAGCCTGTAATCCCAGCGCTTTGGGAGGCCGAGGTGAGTGGATTGCCTGAGCCCATGGGTTCGAGACCCACCCGGGCAACTTGGTGAGACCTCATCTCTATAATAAATGCAGTTTATCCTCATCACTACTTCACATAACAGAAATTACCAGAATACCTGCCAGGTATTTTTAACCTATTAACAAAGAAAAGCATTTGCCGGGCTCGGTGGCTCAGCCTGTAATCCCGCGCTTTGGGAGGCTGAAGTGAGTGGAGTGCCTGAGCCCGTGGGTTCGAGACCCACCTGGGCAACTTGGCGAGATCTCATCTCCACAATAAATAAAAAAATTAGCCGGGTGTGGTAGCACACACCTGTAGTTCCAGCTACTTGGAAGGCTGAGGCGGAAGGATCGCCGGAACCCAGCAGGTCAAGGCTGCGGTGGCCGGGAGCGGCCACTACACTCCAGTCTAGGTGACAGAGTGAGACGCCAACTCAAAAAAAAAAAGCATTTAATAGCCGGGCGTGGTGTCTCACGCCTATAATCCCAAGAGGAGGCCGAGGTGAGGTGAGGATTGCCTGAGCCCGCGGGTTCAAGACCAGCTTGGGCAACTTGATGAGACCGCTTCTCTACAATAAATCAAAAAATTAGCTGGGCGCGGTGGTGCGTGCCTGCACTTCCAGCTACTTGGAAGGCTGAGGCAGAAGGATTGCCTGAGCCTAGCAGGTCAAGGCTGCAGTGGTTGGGAGCGTGCCACTGCCCTCCAGTCTGAGTGACAAAATGAGACTCCAACTTACAAAAAAAACAAAATGGAAATGCATTTATTGATTACTGCATTGCACATTCTTTCAACTTTTTGACAGCTGTATATCAACATAATTAGTTTCTTTTGCAATTCTATGCTTTTATTTTATTTATTTATTTATTTATTTATTGAGTTGGAGTCTCACTCTGTCGCCCAGACCGGAGTGCAGTGGCCGCTCTCGGCCACCGCAGCCTCGACCTACTGGGCTCCGGCGATCCTTCCGCCTCAGCCTTCCAAGTAGACGGAATTACAGGCACGCGCTACCAGGCCCAGCTGATTTTTTCATTTATTGTAGAGATGAGGTCTCGCTGCCCAGGCGGGTCTCGAACCCGCGGGCTCAGGCAATCCACTCACCTCAGCCTCCCAAAGGCGCGGGATGACAGGCTGAGCCGCCGAGCCCGGCTTATTTATTTATTTTTGAGTTGGGGGTACTCACATTGCCACCCAGACTAGAATGCAGTGGCATGATCACAGATCACCACAGCCTTGTTCTGGGCTCAGGAGATCCTTACGCCTCAGCCTCCTGAGTAGCTGGAACTACAGGTGCACGCCACCATGTCCAGCTAATCTTTTAATTTTTTGTAGAGACGAGGTTCCTATGTTGCTCAGGCTGGTCTCAAACTCCTGGGCTCAAGGAATCCTCCTTCACTGTCCTCCCAAAGTGCTGGGATTACAGATGTGAGCCACCACTTCTGGCCTATGCATTTTATTTTATTTTTATTTTTTGAGTTGGAGTCTCACTGTCGCCCAGACTGGAGTGCAGTGGCCGCTCCCAGCCACCACAGCCTCGACCTGCTGGTCTCCAGCGATCCTTCCGCCTCAGCCTTCCAAGTAGCCAGAACTACAGGCACGTGCTACCACGCCCAGCTAATTTTTTGATTTATTGTAGAGATGAGGTCTCGCTAAGTTGCCCGGGCAGGTCTCTAACCCGCAGGCTCAGGCAACCCACTCACTTCAGCCTCCCAAAGGCACGGGATTACAGGCTGAGCCACTGAGCCCGGCCTTATGCATTTTATTGTATACATTTAGAAGTGTGATTCCAGGCCAGGCGTGGTGGCTCATGCCTGCAATCCTAGCACTTTGGGAGGCAGAGGCAAGAGGATTGTTTGAGTCTGGGAGTTTGAGACCAGTCTGGGCAACCTGGGGAGACCTTGTCTCTACGATAAGTCAAAAAATTGGCCAGGCATGGTGGCACACACCTGTAGTTCCAACTACTTGGAAGGCTGAGGCGGGAAGATCGCCTGAGTCCAGCAAGTTGAGGCTGCAGTGGCTGTGATCATGCCACTGCACTCCAGCCTGGGCAACAGTGAGACTCCGACTCAAAAAAAAAGGAAAAATAAAATAAAATAAAATTATAGCTGGGTGTGGTGGGGCCTGTAGTCCCAGCTACTCAAGAGGCTGAGGTAGGAGGATGCCTTGAGCCCAGGAGTTCGAGGCTGCAGTGAGCTATGATTGTGCCACTGCACTCTAGCCTTGGTGATAGACTGAAAAAAAAAAAAAAGCAGAAACCCATCAAACGCTCAAACATGGATGAGCCTGGAGGACTTTGTGCTAAATGAAATAAACTAGACACAAAGTTAAAAATATTGTATTGGCCGGACTCGGTGGCTCAGCCTGTAATTCCAGCACTTTGGGAGGCCCAGGCAAGTGGATTGCCTGAGTCTGCGGGTTTGAGACCAACCCGAGCAATTTGGTGAGACCTCGTCTCTACAATAAATAAAAAATTAGCAGGGCGTGGTAGTGCACGCCTGTACTTCCGGCTACTTGGAAGGCTGAGGTGGAAAGATCGCCTGAGCCCACCAGATCAAGGTTGCGGTGGCCGTGAGCGTGCCACCGCACTCCAGTCTGGGCGACAGAGTGAGACTCTGACTCAAAAATAAAAAATAAAAAAAGGTCAAGATGGCCAGGCGAGGTGGCTCACGGCTGTAATCCCGACACCTTGGGAGGCTGAGGCGAGAGGATTGCCTGAGTCCATGGGTTCAAGACCAGCCTGGGCAACTTGGCGAGACTGCGTCTCTACAATAAATAAAAAATTAGCCGGGCACGGTGGCGCGCGCCTGTCATTCCAGCGACTTGGGAGGCTGAAGCAGAAGGGTCGCCGGACCCCAGCAGGTGGAGGCTGCAGTGGCCATGAGAGGGAGTGACTCCAACTCAAACCAAAAAGGTCAAGATGGTGCAGTTTCCGTCCTGTGTCTTTCACTACCATTTTTTATTTTCAGGCCTGATGCCGAGAAGGGCTGCCTAAGCGTCATCGGTGGCCAAACGCGTCCACGCGGATCCACGCCCCGAAAGCGCGGGGGATGCGGGCCGCTGGGGATTCTGGGAAACGTAGTCTGCAGCCCCCGGCCGCCGGGAAGGGTGGGCTCGGAGCAGGGAGACAATACCCCGGGGGCCCGACGTCCGGCCCGGGGGGGGCCTCGGGGGGGCCCCCCACGCTGCCCACGGGCCGCTCGCCCGCAGACGGGCGCGCAGCTGCCCGGGGGCCCCGGGGCGGCACGTGGCGCCCGGAGGGCAGCTGGCGCGCGGACGGCTCTGCCAACCCCCGCGCCCGCGCGCGCTTCCCCCGGGTCGGGCCCCCGGGGGAGGGTCCTCGGCGGGGGCGGCGGGGGTCCAGGCTGCGGGCGGGGGGGGGGAGGCGCGCCCGGGGGGCGGGCCCCCCGGTGCCCAGGCCCCCGGGGGGCAGCCCCCCGGGGGTCGAGCGAGGCTGGGGGCACGGCGGGGGCCCCCCAGGGGAGGGGGGGCGGGGCCGCTGCCCGGTGAGTTCGGTGACACTGCTGGCACGGGGGGGCAGCGGCAGGCTCGGAAGTGTCGGGAGGGTCCTGGCGCCGGGGGGGGGGGGTGGGGGCGACGGGACGCTCCCCAGGGGCTGGGCAGGGGGCCGCCCGCCCTAGGCCCCCCCTCTGGGCTCGCGCGGACGCCCCCACCTCGGCTTCCCCCGCCCCCCCGGGTTCCCGGGGGCGAGGGAGGGGGGGCCGGCCGAGGACTCGGGTGGGAGAGCCCCCCGAATCGTCCCCTCCCCCCGGGCCCCGGTCCCCGAGATGATTTGGGGTGGGGGGGGGGCCCTGGGAGGAAATGGGGCGGGGCCCGGGTCTGCCTCCAGCTCAGGGCTCAGGGCGGTGGCCGCGGGCTGGGCAGGGGTCGGGCCGTCCGGGACTCCCGGGGAGACTCGGGCCAGGCGCGGCGCCCTCCGGGCCGGACACTCCTTCCTCTCCCTGAAAGGAGCCACGCATCAAGCAGGAGGGGGTGGGCCGGGGAGGTCCCGCAGCCCCTCAAAGAGGATCGTCGCCTTCCTCGTGGCTGACGGGGGATTTGTTTTGTTTTGGGGGCAGGGGGGCCCCGCCCCCAGGCCAGGGCAGGCCTGCGGGAGGGTCTGGGCAACCGGACCAGGGCGGCGGCGCCCCCCTTCCCAGAGCCGAGCCTCAGTCTCCCCATGCGTCAAGCGGGCATGGCGACCCCGAGTGGGGGAGGCTGGCTGGAGGAAGTGGCAGGCGCGCGCCGTCCACCTCGTTCGGCGCAAGAAAA